>PVIJ01023430.1:0-14266 GCA_004024925.1 Scalopus aquaticus | reverse complement strand
TCCCCGACCTCAGACCACCCTGCATTATCTAATGTTACCTCCCCGTGATTTTCACCCTATTTACGCTCTTCCCCTGGGAACAATAAACGAGACTTGATCAGACCTCTTGACTTGTCTCCACTCTCTCGCGTACCCCTGTCCCTTGCTCCCTGCTTCCTCCTCAGGTGCAGCGTTGATCTGGACTCGCGGGCCGAGTCAGACATCAACTGCAAAGATGTATTTGGGTATGCAACTCCAACAGCAAGGGAAGCAAAAGCAAAAATAAACAGGTAAGACTATATCAAAGTACCTCAAAGAATCCATCACAAAGACAAAAAGGCAACCTACAGACTGAGAGAATATTTGTACATCACGCTTCTGACAAAAGACTAACTTCCAAAGTAGATCCAATACTCACACAATCCAAGAACAACAAAAAAAAACCCAGACAACCCAATGAAAAAATGGGCAAAAGACATAAATAGACATTTTTCTAAAGATGATATTGTGCTGGCCTACAGTCACATGAAAAATTGTTTAACATCACCTCTTATTAGGGAAATGCAAACCAAAACCACAATGAGATATCACCTAACCCCCATAAGACTATATCATAGCAAAAAAAACTAGAAACAAATGAGATAAAATGAAGACCAGAACATACACAGTAAGATCTGGAGGTCATCTATGCTAAAAACTAACCCCAAATTCATTTTAAATCCATTAGGCATATACACAGGAAAGAGTAAAGATCTTACAAAACGACGTTCCTATTTTATAATCATGAATTTTAATGTAAAATAGAGTTTTACTAAAATACTTCTCTTTATGAAATCTAATGTCTTTGACAAAACATTCTGGTCTCTTGTTGAATGCTGTATTTGGGAAGATGGGTGTTTTAACAATCCACCGCCACCACCTGCCCAAGTAAAAATAGATGAATGGAAAGCTCTTGAATTAACTTAGATCTGAAGGCAACAACAATCTACCTAACTAACAAATTAAATAAAGACTTTTTCCAGAGGCTCATAAAAGTAGATTAACTCTGTACTTAAGTGAAGGACAGTATCATGGCAAGGCAAATTACGGAGTCACTTTTTAAACTAGGGGGAAAAAAGTATCATACTCTCAGTTGGCTATTAAACTTGTTCCCAGAGAGAGGGTGAGTGTGGGGGAAGTGGGGGAAAAAATAGAAAGTTCTCTTATTCTTAAAGCTTGAAGAAAGCATAATAAACTGTTACACTTGAAAGTGAAACTCTGTTTCACTTGAAAAATTTTACCTATAAAGCAGTTGTTTTTGATAAAATTTATTCACAAAAGACTAAGCCAAAAACTTGTTCAGTACCAAAAGAGATAATGCTGTCTCATCAGGACAATCCAATCTTTACTGTATTATCTAAATACGTAGTAAATAAAGCATTATTTGATAACCTTTAATACCACCATTCATTTCTTTTCACAAACATTTTTTTAAAAATTAACCAAGAGGATTAAGATGTGGTACATATACACAATGGAATACTATTCAAAAAAGATACACATGCAATTTGCAGCAACATGGATGGAGCTAGAAGGGATCATGCTCAGAGAAATACGCCAGAAAGAAAGAGAAAAATATCAAATGGTTTCACTTATAACAGGAATATAGGAGAATCAAATAAGAAAGAGACACTCAGCAAGGGAGGGGGAGGGAAAGGGCTCAAAATGGGGGAGAAAAGCACCAGGGACTATGGTGATAGTTCACGGGTGAATCGATCTATGGGGAATACACAATAATGTAAAAGATATGAATAAAAATTTAAAAAGATAAAATAAATAAAAATTAACCAAGAATATAAAAGTCTAAAACAGACCCATCCTATGTATTCTTCCACAAAAATTTCTCACTGAATACTCTCCAGGGGAAAAAAAAATCTAAAAATATGTAACATCAGAAAAATATTAGAATACAAAAGCAATCCTCTACTCACACTTATTTTTTTCCAACCAATACCCAGATGCTGGAAAAATAATTTTAGCATTAAATTCCATTTCTTTTCTGGCTTGTAGCTACCGCTACAAAAATGAACCAATCAAAGAACAAGTGCAGTTCCTACCACACATTTGTGAGGTGAACTGGGTTTTGTTTGCTTACAACTCATGATTTGATTTGAAGTATATTGAAAAGCAAGGGAAACAGCAACAAATACTAGTTTCAATTTTGAATTTACGTCATACTAGTTGGTATGATAGTGGACATATGAACTCTTAGTGCCTCACTTTTCTTATCTGCAAAATGAAGGTAATGCCTTACAAATTTGTGATGGTTAAATGAGAATGAATATAAGTAAACACACCAACACAGCACATGGCATTTGATAAAACTTTCAAAAAACAGCAGCTAGCTATTGTATATGGCAACTCTAACCCTAAAATTCACTGTGACTTCCCAGTAAAATCACCTCTTTACTTCAAAGAATCAGATTAAATTTTGTTAATTATTTTTCTGCTTGAGCAGAAAACTGGTGACAGAAATGTCCACATGTGTTGGAAACAGCAAAGCCCTAACTATAAATGCGCAGTTAAGGGGGCCCTCCCTGGTGGTGCAAGGGTTAAGTTTCAGCACTATGAAGCTATCAGTAGCCACAAAAGCATCTTAGATCCCACATCAGGGAGCTAACCCACATGGGGCAGCAGACCTTTCCTGTCTCGCTGGCTGCTCCCCTCAACAGTGTGTTACAGTCGATCCACCTGTTGTACTCCCCACTCATCTCTGGTGAATCCTCTAACTGCCCCCACCCCCACCTCTGGCATACACCCCAGCTCTAGTATGCATAAATAAATAAATCTTTTTTAAAAATATGCAGTTTAGATTGTAGTATGACATACGAAGAATGGCATGCTTTACTTTAGCTAATTATTAAATATTCTGCATTAGAAATAGTTTCAATTTAATTGATGGTGGGTTACCCAAGGGGAATACAAAATGTAAAAGACAATAAAAAAAATTTAAAAAAAAATAGTTTCAATTTGTAGGGGAAAAAATGTTAAGAAGCTATAAATGTTGAGGTTAAGATAGATTAAAAATGTGATTTAACTTGTATATTATTTTCCAGAATTCCAATTAACAGAAATACGTAAGAGTTCCTGAGACTAGTAGTCAGTTAAAATGAGTATGTCAACTTTGAAGCAGTATGGCTATTTAAGAGATTTTTCTCTATGTTCACTAATTCACCCAAAGAATCAATCAAATATACACAAGGATTGTCTTGTGTATACATAAAAGACCTACTTTGAAGGTCCTGCTATTTTAAAAAGTTATGAGTTAAAAAGGAAGTAGGATATTTTTCAAAGTAGAAACTGAAGAATAGCACCTGACAGTTGCAAAATGTTTCATAATGCAGTTTCTAAGTAAACAAAAAGACTGCTGTCAAGGTAAACTAATTTGCTAGTCCTGGGGCCTCTAAAATCTTTGTTTGATTGAAGTAAAAATATGAACATTAATAAGTGATGGAAATATTTAAGGAAATCCATTAACTAGTTTTATTAAGCATGCTAACTATGCAGGCAGTAACAGGTACTATCACACTTCTTTTAATCATAGCTCATATTTATTCCCTTTAACACTAGCAAAACATGAACTGTAAGACACACTGACACACACAAGAATTATTATAACACAAAGTCACTTCTGTAAAGTAGCCTACAGTACTAGGAAGAATTTCAAATCAAATTTAAACTCAACCAGACAATAAGCTACAACTGCTGTTAGCAATGGAGATGTAGCATCATTTATGCCATATTAATTACCATCACCGGCTAACAGAATAAGTACTTCGTAAATTAACTTATAAAGTCAACTGTAATTATACTTTTGGCTAACTTTTCAACTTATAAAAAATGTTTTATTCATAGAGCAATACATTAAACATATTTAAAATGATCAAGGTTTCTATTTTACGAAAAGGAAATAATTTCTTTAACGTGAAAAAGAACAGCAATAATTACATACATATAGAGTGGCTAATGTAAGAAGAACTGTTAAAGATACTATACAAAAAGTGATTGCTTACTTTCTGAACATGTAGTTTCACCATTAGTAACAACTTCAGACTCCAACTGCAATCCATCAAGACAAATCGACAAGTCCCCTATTGTTTCTGATGGTTCTTTGTCACCTAAAAGCTGTAAAGTCACAACTACTTCCTCAACTGGAAGAGAATAAAATTACAACAAAATGGTCACTTTTTAAAGTCATCTTAACTGCTAAAAACTTGTCAAAAAATTTACATTTATGTTATAGAAACTGATATAATAATTCATCCAAGGTTTAATACCACATGACACCAAAAAATTTACATTTATGTGTATAGAAACTGATCAAGTATACTTTGACAGTAAAACATTTCAAAATAGAACAAAACTTGCTAATGCTTAATATCCATACTATAAAATACTGATCAGCTTGATCATCTCATTTATTATATTCATTCCATCTTTGTATAAAGTGAATCAACTTGAGAACCAAGATTATTCAGTAATATATATTGAGTGACATGGAGCAAAAACATGTAACTTAAGAATGAATTGTAGCTAAGAAATTTTAAACAAGAAATAAAACTCCTAGAAGAATGTTTTAGATAGGCATAGAAAAGAATATTTTAAAGTCATGTATTTTAAAAACACATTTCAAGTTTTTATATATCTATATTTTACATGCATATATATAAAAACTTGAAATGTGTTTTTAAAATACATGACTTTAAAGTATTCTTGCACACACACGCACGCTGCTGGAGTACAGCGCATGTTTCCCCCATATATATCACATTGGCATTCTGATTATTTTTAATTAAAATTGCTTGAGAAAAAGCAGGTGCAAAAAGGACATTGACCCTCCTTTGTGTACTTGGGAGAAGACATGCCTCATGTTAAAAGTATTCTCCCAGTAAAAGAGAATGGAAAGTATATTTATCACCAAAGATAGGGAACTCAAGAATCAATCAACAAACCATTATTTCTTCACTAATCTACAAGCCTCAACCTTTTTTCTTGTCAATAACCCTTTGTCAAAAAGGTATAAAAGTTGGGTGCTTTGGTCACTTTGCTGGGTTCCATATATTTCTAGTATTCCTATACATATGAAACTACATTTTCTCTTATTAATCTGTTTCAAGTCAATTTAACTATTATACCAGCCAAAGAACCTTGGAGGGAAGGGAAAAATTTATCTCCCCAACAATAAACATATTAGCAGAACAACAACCATCTAAAATGAGGAAATCAAAAAATAATCATATGAAAAGGACATCAGTCAAATAACCAGGTTTGTCTTTCTGAAGTGGGATTATGTTTTTCCTTTAGCTCTACTCCATATTTTCCATAATTGAGTATACAGGACTTTACTATCTAAACTTAATATTTAAAAACATTGGATCCAAAATGAATGGCCAAACCAAGGTAACTCAGAATGCCTTAAATAGGTTAAGAGTCTTCTCACTTCTAGTATTCTGGCTAAGTAAACTTAAAAACAGTGAACATTTTTACCATAAGAATTTCTTGGAGCGAAAAACAGCTGAAGACAATTTCTAAGACTTTTACATACATACGTTTCATATTATTTGACTTTAATGTTTCATAGATATCTAAGGCAGCAGTTCCCAACAAAACATCAGATTTCAGTGTCTGGTGACTCCACACACGAAAATGTAATTTACTCACAGGGGTGACAATACTAAAAGTGAAAAGAAGATGAAAAAGAATTACTTTCATAAAATGTCACAATGGGGCTCTAAATAAATTACAATGATGTTTTAATGTTTAATGTCATCCCATTGAACCCCTCTATAGTTTTCTATGCAATAAATATTGCCTATGTTCTATAACTGTATGAAAACCATATCTGAATGTTCTGAGCCTACATGGTCATTTTCATTTGTGGCTCAACTCAGGGGCAACTGCACGCATGTACCTTCAGTAAGAGTAAGCTTGGGCCTCCCTGGTTGCACAAGGGGTTAAAGTCTCAGCACTATCAAGCTATGCCAGCCACTGTGGCACGTGTTCAATCCCCAGCCAGGGAGCTTCCCACAAGGCATAGCAGACCTCTCCTGCCTCGCCCGCTGCTCCTCTCAGCAGTGTATTTCAGTCAGTCCGCTTGTTCTGCTCCCCATTCTGTCTCTGGACAACCTTCTCACCCCCTCCCCAACCTCTGGCCTATACCCCAACTCTTACATGCATAAATAAATCTTTTTTTTTTTAAAAAAGAGCATGTTTATGTTATAAACTGTTGAAAAAGTGGTTTATTTCTGTAGTACAAAAAGTGAATTTACCAAGTAAATTCCTATTTTATATGTCAGTCTTGAGCTAGAGATTATTTCATCTAATCTTCACGGAAAACCTATGAGAAAATCTATGAACTACCATCCCCATCTTCAGATATAGAAACTGATAGTCACAAAAGTTAAGAAAATTGCCCGAAGTCACACAGCCAGCCAGTGGCCAATCAATTGGAAAAAGAGGCATAATTAAAATTTATATTAAAAAAATTCCTCAGTTATATGACGATATGAAAATTACATTAGATACCCCAAGTTTCATAATGCTAGAGGCAAAGTGTCCCGGACAGCTGTCAAACATAAACTCACTCATATCTTGCTAAATGCCAATAAGAAATGCTATCTGTAATGGTAATTTCTAAATCAAAGAACAGGAAATTTGAATGTGCAATTATATGAAAACAATTTTAGAGCCATTAATTAGAAAACCAGGAATATTATATCATAGTCCTAAGATGCAATGACACAAAGACAGATTCTAGAAATGTTTGAAACTCTCTATACCTCAATCTCTCTAAATCATGATCAAATTTTGGAGAACAAGTTAACACTTTCCTCCTTAGAAGTCTGCTGATGTCTAACATCCTCATGGTCATATTTAGGCCATTATTTTAAGAGTAATAGGTAGTTAAACTAAAAACATTCACTTAACATTGCTTTTAGGCAAGGCGTTATATTTATTCTTTACAAAATTCTCAGGTGTAACTTTCAGGAAAGCACATAGCATATAACACATTAAGAAAACATTTCTCTTAGTTATCTGGGAAGTCATAATGGGGATGAAATAAAAGAGTTGATAAACTTAATTTTACTTTATTTGAAAGGATAAAGTATACTGTGAAAGATGATCTTATCCACATTATTTTGATTAAATTCTAAAGAGAAGTGTGGAAAACCTGCTATGTAACAATGGAAGCCTTGTTAAAATTGCAGGCCAATCTGCTACAAATTAAAAATTCAGTAGAAGAACTTGAGGCATGTGTTCCCCCAAATATCTGGGCTCAACAATAGCACAACCATTTGGAGATACAAGGAGAATTTCTTTTTTCTTAACTCTTAAACCACTAAGGAGTTCATTCACATTTTGACAGCTTAAGAGCCTAAGTACGTATCTACTGAGCACAGGTGCATTTGGCAGAAAATAGGCAGCATTGATCTACTATTCTGCTAAACATCGAGTCATAGTCTTTATGAAGGCTGTGGCCTTCTATGTATTTTTTTAAATTTTTACTCACATATTTTAGATTCAAGCTCTAATGTGTCATTAATTAAAAACAAAGTCTTAACGTTGAAACACAGATGAAGAGTATTAGAATGATACGTCTAAAATTGACGTATCAGTAAATTTTTAAATTTCACTCACTTGCTCAAAATCAAAGATGCCCCAGAACTTCAAATATCTGTGTTAAAGAATAATATAGTAATATCCCAATTTATTTTGTCCATTAGTGGGAATAAATACAATTCACATAAGTGTCAATCATGTGAAGAGTTTATAAAAACGTCTAAGAAGCATTTTAAATGTCTTATCTCACCATTTAGAAATAAAATTTATACCATATTATTTTAAACTCCACTTGTTTATAAACCAAGCTTTTTCTTCAATTTTAGTAAAGAAATTAAAAGTAACATGTAATTCCCTTCAAACATGTGTTTAATATCCACACCTGGAATTTTGTCAGCAGCTGAAAGACATAGCCTATTTCTACAAATTCATACTACAGAAAAAATACCAACATAGGGCCTCCCCTGTAGCACAGCGGTTAGCCGCTGAGCTGTGGAGCTGTCGGCAGCGGCGACGCAAGTTCAACACCCGGCCAGGGAGATTCCCACATGGCGTGGCAGACCTCTCCTGTCTTGCCTGCTGCTCCCCTCAGCAGTGTTTCCGTCTATCTGCCTGTTCTGCTCTCCACTCTGTCTCTGGTGAACCCTCTCACCGCCCTACGCCTCTGGTCTGCACCCCAGCTTGTATGCATAAATAAATAAATCTTTAAAAAAAAAAAAACCACCAACAGAGACATGTCATATGGATGTATATTATAACACTGTCTAAGAGCACAACATTAGACCAACTACTCCACCGGGAATATAGTATTTAATATATAATAGCTATACAAGTAACACTAGGCCTGTATATATTCATCTGGAATATGTTAAATAAATTTGTTAAATAAAAAACAGATTTATAATAAAATTAGACTATTTTTTTAAAGAAAATGACCTTCATAGGTTTTGTGGGGACAGTGCAATTATAAGTATAAACAAATGATTTTTTAAGTTAAATTAAAAAACAAAGTGAGCTACTTATAACCTCTTTCACGCCTAAGTTAAGGAAAGAGCTGCTCATCATCTTTCTAGCCCGTGACCATGGGCTCTCTCAACTGTTCAGCTACAATAATGATACCTCCAAATAAAGTGGAGAAGACAGAAAAGGACAGACTGGAAGAATATAAATCTCTAAAGGAAAACAAAAACAAGACTAGAGAAAGAAATTCTAAGAATGGGGAGAGCAGGTCAGAGGAGGAACAAGAAATGTTTTTAAAGCTGCATTTCTGCTCACCTACTAAACAAAATATACTGTGAAAATACTTCCAAACCTACACTGTAAGGGATTGCTTCCACTTGGGACTGTTTGTATTGTTGCATTTTTCTGTCTTCTTTGACTGTCCATCCACTGTGACTTCCACATAAGGACTTGGTCCAAACCAATTCTTTTTATTTTCTTTAAGTTTTGCTGAAATGACTAGGTAAAAGAAAAGGGAAAATATTTTAATGTTTGCAATGTTAGCTCATCCTTCAACTCAATTTCATAAAGGCTTAAATAAATTATTGTTTTTATTCAAAGCAGTTTTGCTCTAAAATACTCATGAATTTTATTCATTCATGACCTTTGTATTTCCTCCCATCCTGGCAAATAAATTACACTATCAGTAGGCCCCAACAGTCAGTATCAACAGGCCAAGAGCTATGAAGTCAATTAAAAGTATACTGATAAATTAAGTCAACAAATACTTGAATACCTACCACGTGTCACATATTGTTTTAAACTCTGTGAGTAGATCAGTTTAAGTAAAGAAGAGGGTCTGAGTCTCATGGAGATATCAACTAGTTAGAAAAAAGTCCTTACAGTGAAAAACAGGCTAATGTAGCAGAACATCTCTTGCTAATATGGAAGGTCTTTGGGAAGTGTTTTTAAGAAAACATCCGTATGAACAAGGAGCTGGCCATATGAAGACTGATGGTGGGAAAAGGAGAGCATTTCAGACTGGAAAAAAGCTTAGCATATCTGAGGAAAAGTATAGCAAAAAGGGAAGGATGGTAAATAGAGAGAGATAATATTTCGTTTGTAAATTAAGATAAGGTATTTGCATTTTATTCTAAGCAAGCTGTAAAGCTAATGATGGTAGTCACAAATGGAAGACTTTTTAGCATCTTGTATGTCTTACATTATTTAAACCAGAGTTTTATACATTGTACACTTTGAAATACTGATTCCTTAGTTTCACCCTAACAATGCTAAATATGAATACTATATGACCCAGTGACTCTATTCCTATGTATGTATTTGCAAGAAGTGAAAACATACATCTTCACAAAAACTTACACAAATGTTCACAGCATTATTCATAATAGCCAAAAAGAGGAAACAACTCACACATCCATCAAATGACAAATGAATAAATAAAAATGTGGTATGTCCAGGGCTTCCCTATTGGCGCAAAGGGTTAATTCTCAGCACTATGAAGCTATCAGCTGCGCAGGAGTTCAATCCCCAGCCAGGGAGCAGCAGACCTCTCCTGCCTCGCCCCCTACCTCCCTCAGCAATTTATTTCAGTCAGTCTGCCTGTGCTGCTCCCCACTCTGTCTCTGGTGAATCCTCTCACCACCACGCCCCACACACCTCTGGCCTACACTCCAGCTCTTGTATGCATAAATAAATCAATCTTTAAAAAAAAATGTGGTATGTCCATACAAGGAATAGTATTTGGAAATAAAAAGAAATGAAATACTACAGTATGCATACTACAGCATGTGTGAACCTTGAAAACATGCTGAGTAAAAGAAGTTAAGAGACAAAAGGCCATGCATTTTATAATTTAATTTATGAGAGAAACAGAATAGGCAAATCTATAGACAGAAAGTAAATTAGTAGTTGTGGAATATGGGGAGTGACACCTAATGGATACAAGGTTTCTTTCTGGTGTGAATAAACTAAATGTTCTGGGAACCCCTCCCTCCCCCACCTTCTCAGACCTAGCAGGCAAGAAAACAAAGTCACCTGTACAGGCTTTTAAGCCAGATCTGGCTTCCTGTTCTGTGAAGCAGCCACACAGGAGTCTAATGCCTATAGGTAAACCATCCTTTCAAACTCTACCAGATGAAGATTTAAACAATGGGTATCAAGGTTTTGCATCTCCACTGTTCATTCTTCAGAAATCAGGACAAGTGATTAAACCCAAGCATTTGCCCTCTTTGACTCATAGATCATCAGCATATCTTTAGGTCAAGATAATTTAGGAAATCTAAACATCTAAGCCTATAAGAAACCAAAAGCCCACTTCTATCCTCCATCCCTACCAGTCAAAACTAATTTCTTGTTATCAATGAGTCAGTGTTCCTATATATTTATATAAACTAAACTCAAACATGTAATTATTGGAACAGTTTTCATGGAGTAAAATTTGTTGGACAACTTCCTGGAGTCAAATCATTATTTGGATTATCTAATAAACTCTTTGTCTAATATTACTGAAAATTTTATGTTTGTCAACACTGGATTGGTGAGTTATGTTCTAAAATTGACTATGGTGATGATCGAACAATTCTGTAAATGTACTAATAATCACTGACCTACAAATGGGTAAACAATATGGTGTGGTGTGGGAATTATCTCTCAATAAAACGGTTTATACAAACTAAACAAACAATTGCCCAGACACCTTTGCTTAATGTACAAAAAAAAAAACATACCAAAAAACAATGCAAAAGACAAAAGAACATCCTGAAATTAAAAGGTAATTTCTACATATCCAAAATGTTTTGTTCATTCATTCATTAAGCAAATATTAATTCAGCAGCTGATATGTAAGAGTCACTCAAGATTTTCTTTTCATAAGATATTTTACCTTAGGAAAAACAAAAAGTAAAGTAGAGGATCTTTTTAAAACTTACCAGTGATCTGAAGTTGTGATTTCATGGTCAGGCTACCCATTGAACCGAGCTGTGATCCACTGTCAGACATACCACCAATAGGACAGAAAACCTGAACATGGCAAAGGAAATACTTTTATAAAACATCAAAGTATTCCCATTTAAAAATACGTAAACAGTGCAAGCAGACCATTTCCATGTCCCACTGAAGGCCACATTTTAACTAGAGGACTTTATATTGCTAAAATTTTCAATTCTAGTATTTATCCTGGCTAACCTAACAGCAAAATCTGACACAAGTGATCACTCCCTTCTTACATGGTTTACTTTCTCCCCTTGAATTCCCAAGAACAGAATAATTCTCTACGTCTAAGTCCTACCTCACAGGTTCCTTTGATGATTTCTTCTAATAATATTGTGATTTATAAAAAAAAATATTAGTGATTCATATTTTACAGACACACACACACTCTTCATTCACAGTTCCTGGCTCATAGACCCCCAAGTCCGAGGAATCTCCAAAGATAACTGCAATGGGCCCATCCTTTGTAGTAACATTTGGCCTTTTGTCCTAAGTTCCTGAAAACTTAATGACTTTATAAGCTTCAGACTCATAAAGATAAAATAGGTGTCTTGACATTCCTAACAGCACATTTACACCCCAACTGGCTTCATGTTAAATGACTTTTAGAAAACATCTGAAGATGGGGTCAGGTTATCAGGGGACCCAACTACAAATATAAGATTGAAATTTTTCAGCCCTGCCTCCTGATTTTTCAGGACGGGAGAGCTAGAGGTTGAATCAATCACAAATGGCCACTGAGTTACTTATTCATGTCCATGTAATGAAGCCCCCACAAAAACCCAAAAGGAGGGAGTGTGAGGAGCTTTCAGCCTGGGAAACAAGAATACTTTCATGTGCCTACTGTGTACCAGATCCCAAACTCCATGAGGACAGAAGCTCCTTTATTTGAGATCTCACCCTATCTCCAATTGGCTGTTAACTTATATCCTTTAATATTCTTTGTAATGACAGTAATCTAGTGAGGAATCAGTGTCGTGAGTTCTATGAGCTGCTCTAGTAAGTTAATGGACTTCTGATTTATAGTCAGTAATTAAGAAATACTGGTTACCTAGACTTGCAATTGGTATCATGAGTTGGTGGTGGTCACTGAGGCCTCCAATTTGTAGCTAGTTGGTCAGAAGTACTAGCTTGCCATAGAACGTGAAGTGGAACACAGTATTGTGGGACTGAGACACTACCTATGGAACTTGATGCTATTTCCAAACAGTCTCAGAATTAAGTTGAATTCTCGGATACCCTGTCAGTATCCCCATACTAGAATCCATGCAATTCTTACCCCCTCTCCCACAAATCTGCTCAGAGTTTCAGCTGATAAGCCACCTATTTCCTCGATTATGCCATTCTTTATAAACAGGTTTCCCTGTTTCCTCCCTTATCTAATCTCAGTTACCTTTAATTGATACTAGGATAACTCTTTAAAATGTTCCAAGCCCTGCAAAATGCTTCCCGTTTTACTTAAAGTACAATGACCTAAAAGAGCTTATATTATTTGTTATTCCCCTGTCCCCAATTTCCTAACATTTCCTTCTTTCCTCTCCCACTCAGGAATCTACCTCCTATTGTAAGAGGGTGGTCCCCAGGAAAAGGGGAGGTTCCAGGTTCCCGGCCCCACCCAAGGCAGGCTGGAGCTGAGCAGGGAAGAGAAGCTGGAAAGGAGACTGAGGAAGAAAGGAAGCAGCATGGAAAGCCAGAAGGAGACCTGGAGGAGGTACATGGTGCAGAGAGGCATGTGAAGAAGCCGCACTTGCTTTTTGGTCCTGCACTGGTTGAAACAGATGTGGGTGAGAGACCCATGGGAAGGTTAACAATGACAACTTTTATCTTGATTTTGATTTTGCTCTTTTTCTTCCAGATTTGTCTGCTGGTTCTAACCCTTTTCAATGGCTCCCCTCCAGAAGGTGCTTTAGACCTGTAGCTGGCTTTTTTGGGCCTTGCTTTGGGCCAACCCTGTTTAGCTGGGCATTTACCCAAAGTTACCCAAGAGGTAACTCTGGGTGCTTGATTTGGAAACTCTTTCTTCCCCCTTCTTCCCCTTTTCCGTATTGCACACTAATCATATAAAAGTTCCTTTCATTAAAGATCTTTACGCAATAAAGATCTGCCTTGATGTGTTAGATGGCAGAACCTATTTAGAGTGGGCAGTTTTGGGGTTCAGGGGTGCCCCTCTCCTTCTCCTGTAACACTTGTATGTTAGTACATTCTAGCCCTAGGGACTTTTATTTTACTTGTTCTCTTAACAACATTACAATCTACTCCAGCTATCCTGGAAATTTTTTCTTCTACAGAATACATAACCTTCAGACACTCCTGCTAGTTATGCTTATGGGCTTAGATCTAAAATATAAAATCCATGTGAGTAGGGATCTCTGCCTGTTCACTGATCAAACACATAAGTTCAAATAGTGTTTGGCATTGTTAATAAATGCTTAAATATCTGTTTGATAAAATGAACCAAAAAAGAGCTATTAAATTACACTAAATAAACAACTCTTTAACATATTATTTTCTTCAGTTCCCAGTCAAGGAAAAGTTAACCCCAATGTGTAAGCAACATGATTCCTCTAACAAAACTATACAAAAGTAAGAAAATCTGGGCTTGATTCCTGGCTACCACACTCATTATATGACACTATTTGAGTTAAGAAATCTATTTAGGTCCAGTTTCTTTTTTTTTTTTTTTTTTTTTTTTTTTTTTTTTTTTTTTTTTTTTTTTTTTTTTTTTTTTTTTTTTTTTTTT
>PVIJ01023429.1:0-14269 GCA_004024925.1 Scalopus aquaticus | reverse complement strand
TGGGCCTCCCTCGTGGCGCAGCAGTGTAGTGCTACGCTGTGGAGCTGTCGGCAGCACGAGATGTGAGTTCGACGCCCAGCCAGGGAGAATCCCGCATGGTGCTGCAGACCTCTCCTGCCTCGCCCGCTGCTCCCCTCAGCAGTGTATTTCCATCGATCTGCCTGTTCTGCTCCCCACTCTGTCTCTGGTGAACCCTCTCGCCACCCCATGCCTCTGGCCTGTACCCCAGCTTGTATGTATAAATAAATAAATCTTTCTTAAAAAAAGAAAAGAAAATTGAAATGCTGATGATAAGTGAGGTTCAATATTTTTCATGCGTCTGTTGGCCATCTGTGTATCTTCTCTGGAGAATTCTAGTTTCTTTTACTGTGTGGAAGCTTTTTAGTTTGATGTAGTCCCATTTGTTTATTTTTGCTTGTTTCCCTCTCCGTTGGAGTCCACAGACATCTCTGAAGCCAACACGTGGAATGTTTTACTTATGTTTTCTCCTACATATTTTATGGTTTTAGGTTTACATCAAAGACTTTAATCCGTTTTGAATTAATCTTTGTGTATGGTGTGAGGTAGTGGTTTAGTTTCATTCTTTTGCATACGGACTTGTGGTTTTCCCAATGCCATTTGTTGAAAATAGTTCTCGTTCTCTACTGTATGTGGTTGGCTCCTTTGTCATATATTAACTGGTCCATATAAGTGTGGCTTATTTCTGGGTTTTCAATCCTATTCCATTGGCATATGTGTTTATTTTTATTCCAATACCATACTGTTTTGATCAGTATAACTTTTGTCAGAGTATCCAAGTCTTAACTGATTTTGAGTTAATTTTTTCTGGAGTTAATTAAGGATCTAGTTTTATTTTTTTGCATGTGGTGGTCCATTTGTTAAAGAGACTTTCCTTTTTCCATTGTATGGCTGTGGCCCTTTGTCAAAGATTAACTGTCCATATTTTTCTGGATTTATTTCTGGGCTCTCTATTCTATTCCATTGGTATGCATTTCTGTTTTTGTTCCAATACCACATAGTTTTGATCATTATTGCTTCACAAGCCACATGTCTGACAAGGGGTTAATTTCTAAAATATATAGGGAACCCACACAGTTCAAGAACAAAAAAATAAAATAAAATAAAATAACCCAATCAAAAAAATGGGCAATTTCCATTTCTATTTTCTTGAGAAATCGCCATACCACTTTCCACAAGGACTGTACTAACTTGCATTCCCACCAACAGTGGCGGAGAGCTCCTTTTAACCACAACCTTACCAACATTTGTTAATTCCATTCGTTTCTATATGGGTCAGTCTCACAAGGGTGAGGTGGTATCTCAGTGTGATTTTAGTTTGTATTTCTCTTAAAATAAGTGATGTTCAGCATTTTTTTCATATGTCTGGGGCCATCTAAATGGCTTCTTTATAGAAATCATTATTTAGGTCCTTTGCTCATTTTTTTATTGGGTCATTTTTTTTCTTTGTTTTTGGATTGTGTAAGGACTTTTAAAATTTGGAAAGTAACCCTTTGTCAGATGTGTGGTGTGCAAAAATTTTTCCTCTTCTGTATGTTGCCTTTTTGTTTTTGTGATGATTTCTTTTGAGGTATAAAAGCTTTTAAGTTTTATGTAGTCCCATTTGTTTTTTTGGCTTTTTTTACCTTTGCTATTGGGGTTGTATTCCAAAATATATCTTTGTGGTAGGTTTCTTGTAACATCTTCCCTATATTTTGTCCCCTCTATATTTTCCAATAAAAATGGAAATTCTGTATGATCCAGCAATACCTCTATCATATATTTATCCAAGTAATATGAAAACTCCAACACAAAAATATTTATCTAGGCATATGCACATAGCAGCACTGTTCACAATTTACAATCCATGGAACCATATTAAGTGCCCTTCAACAGATGAATGGACAGAGAAATTGTGGAACATATGTACACAGTAGAGTAATACACAGCTGTGAAAAAGATGAAACTGTGGCATTTGGGTCAAATTGGATGGACCTTGAGGTAATTATGTTGACTGAAATCAGTTAACGGATGAAAGATAGATATTAGATTATTAGATGGTTCCGCTCATCTGTGGAATATAAATACCAAAAATAAAATTTATAAACCAAGACTAGAAGGACTAAAACTTGAACTTGGCAAAAAAAAAAAAAAGATAGTGGTTACCAGAGGATATAAGGCAGAGGAAGATGGAGTATGGGCACAGGTGGTTTGGTGGTGGGTAAAAATTTTTAAAGATAAAAGACAATTAAAAGAAACAGCCTAGCACTAATTATTAATATCTGTTAATGATCAATATAACAGTGGTATATAAAAGGTCTTCAAGAGTTTGTCTCCAGAACTGAGTGTGGGATATGGTTAACGTGTTTGAAAAACTTCATGATTACTACATTTCAGGAAATGAAGCTAATGGCAGATAGAGTATATTAATGATTGTCAGAGCATATAGCAGAAGAGGTTGGACAGATCAGCAACTGTCAAATTAAAAAAAAAAAATGGGCAAAAGGCTTACATATTTCTAAAGAAGACATTTAGATGTCCTGTAGGCAGATCAGCAACACATTATAAGGGAGATGCAAACCAAAACTACAATGAGATAGAGCATCGCCCCTCTGAGAATGTACTGTCGAGAAGACTGGAAGAAACAAATGTTGGCAAGAGAAAAAGGCACACCCATTCACAGTTGGTGAGAAGGTAATCTGGTGCATCCTCTATGCAAATGATATGGAGATTTCTCAAAAAATAAAAATGGAAATACCATATGATCCAGCAATATCTCTGCTAGGTAGTTACCCCCAAATATGAAAACACTGATATGAAACAATTTGTTTACTTCTATGTTCATATCACCATTATTCACCATAGCCAAGACATGGAACCAACCTAAATGGTTAACAACAGATGACTGGAAAAAGAAATTGTGGAATATATAATCAATGGAATACTACTCAGCTATTTTAAAAGGTGAATAGTGCCTTTTGGGACAAGATGGATCTTGAGATGATTATACTAAGTGAAATAAGTCAGGAAGTGAAAGACAGTTACCATATGGTTTGTGAAATTTAAATAACCAAAGAAAACAAACTGACAAAGCACAGCAAGAATAATTCTTAGACACTGAAAAATACACTGGTTACCAGAGGGAATAGGGGAGAGGGAGGAGGGGGTGGAGAAGGAAAGGGATAGGATAACATCACTGAAGTTTCAATAGAGGGTGGGTGAAGTATGTGCACATATGGAAGTTGTACCCCCAAAATTATATAGTGATGTAAATAACTCACAAATGAAAGAAAATTTAAATATGAGAATCAGTGTAACAATAGATCTTAACAGGGAAAAAAAAATCAATGACTCTCCAGCCCACTCATGTCCTGCAGGGTTGCAGAATACACACCTGGAGTTGCTAAGCTTTTAAGAAAAGTCCAGTGTCCCAAAATTTAGATGTAACCTATGTATTTCTAGTAGTTTGTTGAAATATAGCTCACATACAATAAATTGCACACATTCAAATGTACAATTTGATAAGAATATATATATGTACATTGTGAACCAGAACCAAAATAACATAATTAACATCTCTATCACTCCCAAATTTTTTTGTGTGTACTTTATAGTGCATCTTTTTCCCTCAGCCCCATTCTCAAGTAACCACAGGTCTGTGGTTATGAATCTGCCATTACAGATTCATTCTCATTTTCTAGAATCTTATATACATGTAATCACATAGTATGTGCTTTTTTAAGTCTGATTTTTTTTTGCACGCAACGTAACTATTTTTAGAATCATTCATATTGTGTGTATCAGCAGTTCATTCTGAATAGCATTCCATTGCTACTAATTTGTTTATCCATTCATCTGTTAATGGCCATTGGCATGGTTTCTAGTTTTGTGGCTACTATAACAAAATCACTATATTATTTCTCTTTAAATCATTATATATATGCTTTCATTTCTCTTGGATAAACACCTAGGAATGAAATGATTGGATCACACAATTACTAAATATTTAGCCTTTTAAAAAGAACCAAATCGTTTTCAGAATGACCGTGCTGTTTTATCTCCACCAGTTTCATCTGACAGTCCCATTTGCTTGTCAATCCTTGGTGTGGGTATTTTTTTTAACTTTAGTCATTTTAGTAGTTACACAGTGGTATTTGTTGTGGTTTTATTTGCATTCCCCTATCAATGCAATTGAGTTTCTTTTTATGAATTTATTTGCTGTCTATATATTTTCTTTGGTGACGTGTTTAATATTCTGCCCATTTTATTGGGTTATTTATTTTCTTATTACTGAGTTGTGAGAGTGCTTTCTGTCATCTGCATACATGTGTTTTATGAGATATTTGATTTTCAAATATTTTCTCCCAGCCTGTGACTTGGCTTTCATTCTTCTAAAAGTATCTTTCAAAAACATAAGTTTTTAATTTTGACAGAGCCCAATTTACCTGTTTGTTCTTTCATACATCATGACTTTGATGCCCTATTTGAGATATTCTTTGCCTAAGTCCAGGTTATAATGATGTTCTATCTTTCTCCCCATTTTAAAAGGCTGAAAGTAACTTTAAATTCCATGAAAGTTCTGTGCGGACCAAACAAAACACATCTATGGGCTCCATTTAGTCAGCGGGTCACCTGTCTATAACCCCTTCCTTACAGCGTGATCTCTCATAGCCCTAATTTTATGTCACATAAGGCCAACAACTCACTTTCTTAACTTTTTCACAACACATCATCTTTCACAAGAAACTGTTAAGTTTTGCTCGGGGTCAGCTTTTCCTAACACAGAAGATCAATGCCTTCTTTTAAAAAAGTATTGGAATGTCTGAATACTTTCATTGAGTATTGAGAAAAATAATAAATGATGGCTTAGTTCTCCTGAATTTGGGTTGTTTGGATTTCTGGCCAGATATAAATGACATTCACTAGCATGATGCATTAGCAACCTACACATCAAGCAATGAGTGCCAAACTCAAACTAATGAGAAAATGGTGGAAGGGATGGGGTTAAAGTGAAGGAACAGAAGCAAACCAGACTTTTTGGTTTAAACTTTCACTTTCAGGTAAATAAGGTCAGTGACAGTTGGGGTCATTTTTCTTCATTGCAGTCTCCAAGCTCAAGAAGATGATTTCAAAAACATTTGACTAATTAAATGCTTTCCTTTTAACACGGACTCTCCAATATAATATTTTTAATATACTGAAGCAGATAAAACTGTGGCCTTGGGCAGATGTTAAAAACATTTTGTGTAGTCAACAGAGAAAAAGTGTTCTTAGCCCCTCCGGCATTGTTCTGAAAATGCACACATGAGGCAGGAAATTGGTTGTCTCATGTCCAAAGAACAGTTTTTTAAAATGTAATCAGATACCACTAAAATGCAGGGGGCACTTGTGAGATGTGTCCTGAGACAATGGGGTTTGGGAATGTCACTGGGTGGAGGGCAGAACACAGGTGAGGGAAAGAGGACATTAACACAGCCTTTTACTGGAAAAAGCTTTGCTGGACCCTCTCAAACCACTATAGCATTCAGCTTCAAGAAATCAAAAGGAGCAAAGTCAAAAGGACAGCTAGTTGCTGGCCCCCATGCTCGAGGAAAAAAAAGAGTGTCCCCATGCTCTGGAAAGGAATAAAACTTCTCTCCTATTACAGCTGTGATGCTGGTTTGGATCAATGAGCACAGACTTATGTTGGAGAGTCTGCTACTCTGCTGATTGTTTCAAAACAATGGTTCAAAAGCAGCACGGTGCTCCTCTAAACAGCATCTTCAGCTATTTGAAAGTTTTCTATTTGCCCTTCAAAAAGAATATTGCCTCTGAACGTCCTTCCACTCCTCTTCCAGAGCATACATGGGATTCTCAAAGCAGCAAAATAGTTTATTCTTCCATGCAGATTTTGTGCTATTCTATTTATTTTATTTTTAAAAAATATTTTTTAATTTACAGGACTGGGTTAAATGTCCCGAAGCTTCTGTGAGTCAACAGTTAAGTTCCAAGTAGCCCCTGGGAGGCTCATATCCTTCATTTTGCATCAGTGATCAAGTATGTTGATCTCTTTGTATTTCTTTCAGCATTTAATACTAGTCCTTGATTCCTCAATTAGTTCATCATAGCCCAAAATGAAGCACTGATTCTTGCCATTAGTTCTCGATAGGACGAGGAATAACTTTTCTAGCAAATTCTATTATAGCAGAACTTGAAGTGGCTCTCTGGGGCCTGTTGTCTATCTTAAGGGCTTCTTCCATGTCCCTTACAAAATTCTTGCACAAGAATTTTGACCTCTTTTTTCCCTGAGGCATGTGGAGGGATGATAGTTTGGCTAGAAGATATTTTAACGCCATTATTCTTAGTGGAAAGCCCAGCGCTCACCATAGAAAAAGACAGTCTTTCCACTTTAGCTTACTTTATGTCAGTCCTGAGTGACTTGGTCTCGTGGGAAAGGCATGCCTTGGGTTTCATAGACCAGTTTGAATGGCAGCCTATCACTTGCTATCTATGTGGCCTTGAGTGAGTGTTCTGGTGACCTCTGACATTCAGCATTGTCACAAACAGATAGGCCTACAACATGCAGCCAGGGGGATGCTTGAAGATTCAGCTGCACCTCAAGAACCCAGCAGGGCACGCAGGACTCTGTTCTCACAGCACTTTGTATTTCAGCAGAGCATCTCCACCATTCTTTATGATCCCTTATTTCATCTTCAGATTATCCTGATATCCTGTTAGGGCAAGGACGTGGCTTGTTTTCTCTTCCTTGCTTTAGTCACCTGACTTAGGCCTCATACAGAAGCAGCATTCAATAAATATTTTTGGAAGAAAATAAAAGGGGAAGGAAGAAAAGAACAGGTTGATTAGAATAGTGATTAAATGATTAAAAACACAGACTTTGGAGTCAAACTGGATTTCAAATCCATACTCTGTGACTCACTAACTGGGTGACTTTGGGAAAGTGTTTCAACTTTCATCTATAGAGAAAAGATAAAATCTAACTCAAGGAGTGATAATAAGTGTTAAAAGGCTCATTTTGCAAAGGGTTTAGCAGAGTACTCCACATATAATAAGCTTTCGGTGATCACTATTCTCACTATTATCATTATGAAATGGTTTAATGAAACTCATTTTCAATCTGTTTGACACTTTGCAAATGTTTAAATAATAATGACCTTTGTCCTTGCTGGAGGAAAGGTACATGGGAATCATACAGAAATTACCTTCTGCTTCCACTAGAAATAAGTTGTAAATGATCAGCTCTATCCTGGAACCACAGGCAGAAGAGGTGGTTGCCACTCTCACCAGTAGGCCCACCCTGTTGGGAGTGTGAATTTTAACCCATTGGGACAGGCATTTGAGCAGCACTTATCTGTATGTGTAGAGGGTTTATGGTCCTGAGACTTTCAGAGATAAATCGCATCCTGCCCTCCGGGAACTGACAACTCATAAATCACTGTAAGACGAGGCAGAGAGTGACCCAGTGTTCTGGTCAAAGTGCAAAATACTGTTCTACTGGGCCTGGGGGGACAGGGAGGTACTCTGTGTCCAATGGACTCTGGTGTCAAACTGCTGTCTCACTACTGGCTGGGAGAAACTTCATCTCCTCATCTGCATAGCAAGAGCATCTAGAGTATTCGCTGGACAAAAAGGTTGTAAGCATTATGCTTGTGAAGGCTGGGCCTGATGTCAAGTAGGTGCTCAGTAAATGTCAGTCATTATGGTTATGACTTATTATCTAGTTAGTATTATTTTAATGGATTAATAGTAATATTTTATGGGTACTAATATATAGTATAGTAATGTTACTACCATCTTAAACCTAGTATATTATTATATAATCTCTGGATTACTACAGAATTAATATCATATTAATCAGTATAAACTTAGTAGTACCTAATAATACTGTTTGGTAAGTTCTTCAAAAGAATCTGGCATTTGAACTGAATTTTGAAGAATGTGTAACATTTGAGCAATATTTGGTTAGTCGATGCTTAAGGAATGAAAACAGGTGTTTTAATCTTTTTCCTTTCCCAGTTCTAATCAGTTTGAAGTTTTCTATTCTCCAATATGTGGGACCACTTGCAGGAGGCTGTTACCAAAGGGTTAATGGAGATGAGGCTGGGAACCAAAAATTGTCAGGGATGAAGGAGACAAAGGAATGTGCATCCAGCCTAAATTCCCCAGATCTTGACTTTTCCATAGTTCGCCTGACTTACCCAACCCCACATCCCACAGGAGAGCAAGGGCAGTGCTGATCCCTGCACCCAACACACTGTAAATATTTGCTTCACAATTACCATATTATTAGTATTTATGTTGAAAACAAATTCCCCTTTGGAACTCCTGCTCAAGTTTATTGGCACCTGGTGGTTCCTTTAACATTTAAGTTCCTCTATCTTCAAAGATCCACATGAGAGTCTTTCCTGGGGCTGAGGATTGAATGTTCTTGCACCTGGGAATTTCCCTTGTGGCCAGAAAATCCAAAGGGGGAACATTTCATGAGAAGATAAGGCAAAGGGGAGGCGGGTGGGTCTTAAGGTCTAAAAACCACACATAAAGATTAAAATTAGCCTGCCTTCACCTCTACTAGCCCCCTTCCCATTAGAAGTTCATGTGTGTGTGCACACACACACACGTGTGAACATGCAGACATCAGGAAGGACATAATAAATCAGAGATGACATTTGCATTGACTCCTCAGAAAATGCTTCATAAAATTTGTTTGTAAGGTAAA
Organism: Scalopus aquaticus; assembly: GCA_004024925.1. NCBI lineage: Eukaryota > Metazoa > Chordata > Mammalia > Eulipotyphla > Talpidae > Scalopus > Scalopus aquaticus. Next base: position 5,556 of record PVIJ01023429.1, on the reverse strand, counting down.
TCTAAGGCAACCATTCTCAAAGTTCAGTGAGCACAAGAATGATCCAGAGTCTTTAAAAATTTATATTTCTACCTCCAGAGAGCCCTATTCAGTAGGTCTAGGGTAGAGCTCTGAGATCTTTTAACACAACATCCCACCTGTCACAAGTGTTCCCAGAGCCACTCTGAAAAATGTTTTCTCTTCACTTTTGTTTTCTATCCTTGTCTTCATTTGGAGATAACTTTGAACGATTCCCCACCTTTCTCACTAAGCATGAGATTCCCATCATTTGCACAAGTGAATGTTTCTCCCTTTTTTTGAAAACTATTTTGTCCCCGAAAGCAGAAGCGCCTTCCTCTGGAGTGGGACTGGGGCGAATGCAGTGAAGACTACTTTGTTCTAGCCCTCAGCTCAATAATGACGAGAATAGCAGAAAGATTTTCTCTTAGTTTACCCACTCACAGGAGTAAACCTGAGGGAGATCAGCTGAACTTGTTCTCCAGGGAGTTGCCCCTTTGATGTTAAGTTAAAAACTACGTGGTCAAATGCTGCACTGAACACACGTACCCTGAGCACGGGGCTGCTATGCAGAAGCACCGTGTGCAAGTGAGGCGAACTAGGGCGAGCCAGGCACCAAGTCAAGAGGCAGATGACACAGGAAACTGCCCGAATCCTGCCCTCCTGGCATTTGCCTGGCTTGGCCTCCAGTGCAACAGTCCTATTGCCTATTCTAGAGGAAGGAAACTTGATAATAAGATCACAATGTCCTTGGTGTCCGCTCTAATTTTGAAGTTGAATAAACCATGCTCCTGGATGAGTTGGAGGAAGGGTGAAAGAAGGCTCTGAGGGCAGAAGGAGCCCTGATGTGAATGCAGGCTCTAGTGGGGGCAGGAGTACTGAGGGGTCTAAACTATTTTTTTTAAAGATTTATTTATTTATGCATACAAGAGCTGGGATGTAGGTCAGAGGTGTGTGTGGGGGGTGGGGACAGGTGAGACGATTGACCAGAGACAGAGTATGGAGCAGAACAGGTGAATTGACTGAAATACACTGCTGAGGAGAGAAGCAGGCGAGGCTGGAGAGGTCTGCTGAGCCATGTGGGTTAGCTCCCTGGCCGGGGATCAAACTCATGCTGCAGTGGCTGCTGATAGCTTCATAGTACTGAGACTTGACCCTTTGCGCCACCAGAGAGGCCCCTAGGGGTCTACACTTAATAGCAGAAGTAAGTATCTTCATAAGAAATTTGAAGACCAATAAATGCTCTCATTTGGGAAAGTTGTCACGAAGCTGTTCAAACAGTGGTCTACCTGTGACTTCTAGAGCTCAGTGGCGTGGGTCCTGCTGTTTTAGCATCTCTGGAGTTCAGTTTCTTCTTGTTTTCTACTGTGACATAAAGGTATTGGAGCTGGTGGTTTCTAGGACCTTTTCCAGGTCCAACATCCTCAAAATGAATGTTTTACCCCTGAGAAGTAATTTAGGATTAGTGACAATGATTTTCAGTAGTTGTAAAGTTGGTTATCCATTGTGGCGTAACAAGTTACTGCAAAACTTTGTGACTTAAAGCAACCATTTTATTTGTGTCCCTATTTTGTGGGGCAATAATGTAGAAAGAGTTCATCTTGATGATTCATTTCTGACTCCAGTAGGGACTGGAAGATCCATCCTGAGATTCTGGGGTGGCTTCTTCACTCACCTGCCTAAGGCTACAGCGCTCCACACACACTCTGGCTCTTTCCCTCTCTACTTCGCAACTCATCCTCAGGATCCCATCCACGTGGTTCCTGCTTCTCACAATGTGGTGAACTCAGGGTCACTAGACTTCTCACATGGAGTTTCTATGTTCCAGGAGACCCTTGCCAGTCCTCTTCAAGGGTGGGCCCACAGCTGCCACAGCATCACTTTCACTGTGTTTTATTGGTCAAAATATCATAAGCCAATCCAGATTCAAGTGGAGAACTGGAACCCATTGCATAGCGTGAGGAGTGTCAGAAAATTTCCAGCCATCTTCAATCACCACAACCAACATTTAAATATAAAATAGAAATCAATTTCCAACATGATTTAATCTACCCAATACCAATGACTTTTAAAAATGTTTTTTCATAAAACTCTAAAGATTCAGTGTCCTTAAAACAAGAAGGCTCTCTGGCCCTTGTACACTGTGGGAATGTAATTTGGTGAAGGCATTATCATAAGTACCATGGATATGCTTGGAATTCTGTATTATACAGGAATTCTGTATAATTCAGTTATCCCACTTCTGGCATTTACCCAAAGAATACAAAAACAGTCATTCAAAAGATACATGTTCTCCCCCATGTTCATTGCAGAGTGGGAAACAATCTATGTACCCATCAACAAATGATTGGATAAAGAAGTTGTGGTATATATATGCACAATGGAATATTACACAGCTATAAAAAGAAAAGATGAAATCTTGCCATTTGCAACAAAATGAATGGACTCAAAGGGAAATATACTTAATGAAATAAGTCAGGTGGAGAAAGACATACAGTACATGATTTCACCCATATGTGATACATAAGGAAACAAAATAAATGAATTAAATAAGAAAAACTTTTAGACTATATACAAAAAATAGATTATTTTTGATATTTAATGGCTGTTCTATGACCTCTTCATACTTAGATAAGAAGCTAGGAAAGGTCAGTTTCATGGAGGAACTGTGTAAAAACCCAAAAGCTTTTAAATAGAAACTGATAGCTATAAATAAATAAAAGGACTCATTTTAAAATAATTAAGTTATCTTTGAAAAATGCTTCAGAAAGAGTTGCACTGAGGAGTACTGAGAAGTATCCAGTAACTCTATCTACAAAGCCTTGTTACTAAGGGTATGTCATGGGGCCAGAGCACAAACTCATTGCTCAGTGCCCTGCGTGTGGTATTCGAAGCGACACAGATGCCACCCTTGCAGTCTACACACAAATAGATCTTTGTTGCTCTGGGTGCAGCAAATTCTTTACCATGAATAATCTCCTACAACAAATACTCCCTTCAGTCCTTTCTCAGTCTTGAGAGCATTGGAGTTCCCAAGGGAAAAGAAATCAGGGCCCATAGGACTTAAACGCTAGAAATCACTATGGAAAAGAAATGTAATAGCATCATTTGTCCCATAAGTACAGCAAAGGGAATAAGTGAATGAATTTGGGACAGGGACACAAAGCAATGCAGCAACAAGGAGGCAGTGTCAGGGAGAGTAGAGGCACTGGTACTCTGGAACCACTTCGTCAGGGTTTGGATCCAAACCTCATCATTTCCCAATTACAACACTTCAGACAGTAACTGAGCTTAGCTTAAACTCACTCTCCTCATAGGTAAGAAGACCACAGTAAAAAGATCTGCCTCTTCGGTCTGCTTGTTAAGGATTAAAGGAGACGATTCCTCCAAAGTGAGTCAGAACTCAGTAATTGCTTGGAGTGTGTTGCTGTTGTTACTATTACTTCAAAGACTCACACAAACTCAGATCGTTCTTCAGGTATGCAAAAAAAATGTTGTCTCTTAATTGCTTCATTATTGATATAATCTTCATCAGGAGTCCCCCACTCCTCTGGGTATTTGGGAAGGGAAGATTTTAAACATGTTGATTAATGGCACTTCAATCTCTTCTTTCTTGAATACATTTTGGATGACCTTATCAAGCTTATTTTACCTAGAGTGTCTCCCCTTCTGACTTCTCACCAAACATGGGGTCAGAATATTAATGGAAGGTGAAGGCCTAGGATCCATACTCTCCTTTGGTTCTTGCTCTTCTCTACCACAGAATGTGCTTTGTCTTAGACTGGCATTGACCATGGGTCCAGCCACCTGCTTCCATCTTTGTAGTGCTATGGGCCTTCCTAGTACCTGAGTGCATCATCTGGATAAAAGGGAGCTTTGGGATTTCCTGCTCACCATGTGCAGGTCTTAGAGAGCTGGGAGCTCTTCTTCCTACTCATCTACTCCTCACCTCTTCCCACCTAAGCTGCTCTGTCAACTCTGTCTCCAGCACAGACTCAAAAGCTAGGCATCTCTTAGCACAATGGCTCCTATGGGGAAGCTAGTTTGCTCCCAGTACATTTTTGGCAAAGTCTGGAAACATTTTTGGTTGTTACAATTGGGGAAGAACTTCTAGCATGTAGTGGGTAGAGGTCAGAGACCCTGCTAAATAATGCATGGGACAGCTCCCCCACAACCAATAATTACCTGGCCCCAAATGTCCACAGTACTTGAGTAGATTTGTCCTGGGAATCCTAGCACCCCTAGCCAACCCTGAGGAAAATAAGCCACTAGATTCAAGAATCTCAATTCTCCTTATGTCTATCTAGATGTTTCTATCACACAGTCCTGCCTCCTCCACCAGCCTGGAGTTCCACCCTGAGACTGGAGTAAGAAGGGGGGTCAGACACGGTGCCATCACCAGCTCCTCTGCTTATGTGTCCTTTCTTCACTCCTCACTGGGGACAGGAAACACTGGGCTTCCCTAGCCTTGCCTGTGTGACAGAGATTTCCCAATAGCCCTTCCTCTTTAGGTGTTATTTGTCCTTAGGTCTTGTCTGCGGCCAAATGGTGGAATACGGGCAGTAAGCAAAACTGACATCACTGAGGGAAGATAGACTGAGAGGTATTTAAAAAATATCCTATGTATGTTTATTAATATTTATAAATATTATATAACCAGCTACTTTTCTTGTGTCAGGCAATGACTTGATAAAATATGCACTGAATGGAATTATTTACACTATAAAGAATTTATTATTATCCACAAAAAACAAAACAATTTTTTGAAGGGGGGTGTGTTTTCTCTCCTGTAATACTGTTGGGCTATCCTCTGAAATTCTACTCTGACCAAAAGGAGCATTTTTAGTAGGCCACATTGTTGCCTCCGTGCACCTCTGGAACCAAGCTGAGGCCTAGCTCTGCTTGCTCAACATCAGAGCCTCCTCGTGTTGGTGGCTGCATGTACTGTCACCTAGAACCCAAAATCTGCCTGCAGTGAGTAAGGTGGTCCAGCACTCATCAAGACCCAGACTAGCAGAGGAATTCAATACAGAGACTCAGGAGTAGGACTGTGGAAGTGAGAATTCTGTCTCTGACAGTCGCTGGAGATAGGACAAGGAAGAGTTATTTCATTTCTCTGAATCCAGTTTCTTTAATGGTAAAATGAAAATGATGATAATATTAACCATGTAGGGAGCTGTCTTGCCTTGGATTGCCAGAACAAAGCACCACAGACTGAATGACTTAAGCAACAGAAACTTGTTTTCTCAGAGTTCTGGAAGCTGGAATTATGAGAAGAAGGTGCAAGCATGGCTGGTTTTTTTTTTTTTTTTAACTTTAAGTTTGGTTTAGCTTTTATTTTATATTTTAAATGTTATTTTTCTTTTGGGTCTTGAAATATCAAATAAAGTTTTTTTTTTATTTTATAATATATATTTTTATTGTTATTTATGTCTTCTACATTCTGTATTCCCCTTGGGCAGCCCACCACCAATTCACCCGCGATCCATCTCCATGGTCCCTTGTGTTCCCTTCCATTCCATTTTGTGCCCTTTTCTTTCCCTCCCTCCGCCTCCCTCC
>PVIJ01023428.1:0-14270 GCA_004024925.1 Scalopus aquaticus | reverse complement strand
AAGTGCCTTTTGAGCTCTTCTGCCCATTTTTTGATTGGGTTATTGGCTTTGTTTTTGTTGAGTTGTGTGAGTTCCTTGTAAATTTTTGTTATCAGTCCTTTATCAGATGTATTGTGTGCAAAGATCTTTTCCCAGTTGGTAGGGTGTCTGTTAGTTTTGGTTAATGTCTCTTTTGCTGTACAGAAGCTTTTATTTTGATATAATCCCATCTGTTTATATTGTCTTTCACTTCCTTTGCTTTGAGGGATGAGACTTTCACAATTTTGCTGAGATGTATGTCGTGTAGAGTTTTGCCTATATTTTCTTCTATACATTTTATGGTTTCAGGTCTTACATCCAGGTCTTTTATCCATTTTGAGTTGACTTTTGTGCAGGGTGTGAGGTAGTAGTCTAGCTTCATTTTTTTGCATGTGGCTGTCCAGTTTTCGATTAGGGCCTTTTAAAGTCAGTTATGATCTCACTGTTGACCAGTGTTATCGAACTCCTGCTGCAGTGGCTTTGGATAGCTTCATAGTGCTGCGCTTAACCCTTTGCGCCACCAGGGAGGCCCACAATGGTCCTGTCTTAAAGAAATCGGGGTTTGCTCTCTTCTACTTGCTGCCACTTTCTCCTATCAAACCCCAATCTGTTCTTCTTACTCTTACAACCACTGCTCCCACCTCTTGTGCCCATTTCCCTTCTCTCCCTGCCATGCCCTATGATCTAGGAAGCCCCTCTGTCGTCTCTGAAGCCTGCTTGCCTGCATCCCAGAATTCCTTCCATAGGCTTCGGATTGAATTGCATCATCTGGAGGCAACAGCAGGCACTTGGAGGGCAGCGGTATTTCTCCTCACTCACTCCCTGCTTCTCTACCTGACTGGCCCTCCAGTAGCCTGTCTCCAAGTTTCCTGTCACCCTAGGCTTCAAAGCATCATGTCCTCTCCCCACAAAACAGTGCAGCGCCCACTAGTGCTGGTCTCAATACCCCCTGTGTTTCCATAACAACCACAGCTCTGCAAGTGGTAACCTCATGAAAGACTGCTTTGGAACTATCAGTGCCTGAAATTTGTGTTCCTGAGTGACCCTGAAATACACAGCGCCTCTTTTCACGCATGGGTGAAAGGTATGCAGGTCAAGCCCCTGGATTAGTGTCAAGACAGAGCATGTGACTTAAAAGATTGAGAAAAGCTTGAGAATAGACTGTGAATTAGTGAAAAATCCTTTGCTTAAAACAGCTAATGCCCAATTTAAATTTTTTAATTTGAGCTTACATCAGTTTCCATACCAGATCTTTATTTTTAATTACGACATTTAAACAAGCAATTTACTTTAAAATGTGTCTTAAAGACTGAAATGCAATGTTTTTGTTCCTTTATTTGACATTATTTGTCAAATAATTTGAGTACCTATTGTGTAAGAATTTTTTTCTGGAACAAGTCCCAGAAATTTTACATAATTTTCCTCCTTTTCCCTTACTCTGCCTTATTTTATAGGTCACACCTCATGCTTCTATTAACACTTCAAGGAAAAATATACGAAAAAGAAAAACATATTTTCTCATCTCTCAGGGAAGGGAATTGCGGTTGGAAAGTATGAAGACCTTGCTCAGATTCCAAACGTCAATGTTTTTAGTTCTGTAATTTTATGGTGTTTAAGCTTTATGGGTGTGGTGTGTTGAAGATGCCAGTATATATTTTTATAAGTCTCTTCTATAGAATCTGGTTTTACTCCCTCACAGTACAGAAATCTACAACACATCCCCCTTTAGTTGTAGCGATGATATTCATTCCATTCCAGAATAATTTTCTTCACTTGAGTTCTTCAGATCTCTACTGCCTGCTTTTTCCTAACTGTCCTCATGTCATTTCCCTTAACCATTGCCTTGACTTTTTACCCACTTGTACCTTTCTATTACCAAATTTATTTTCAGTTCTCTGGAAGAAATCGAAATATCTTTCTTGTTACATTCTAGAACATCTCTTTGGATCAAATCATCCTGTTAAAATAGAAGAGCAGAAAATTTGTATTGTGGGTCCAAAAATTAAAAAGAAATACCACAATTTAGCAATCCCACTTCTGAGTATATTCACAAAGGAATTTAAAGTAAGGGCTGATTACTGGAGAATTAAACTAGGAATTAACTATAAACAAGCAAGAGAAAAATTCTGAAAGGCTCAGATATTAAGCAATACAACTTTCTAAGTGATAATGTCATCAAAGATGAAATAAAGAAAACAAAGAAAGCAATAAAATTAAGTATACTTTGAATTTAATTATAAATAAAGACATCAAAATTTGTGAGATGCAGAGCAGCACTTAGAAATTTAAATGCATTTATTAGAAGACTGAAAAATCAGTAATCTCAGTATCCATCTCAAAATCTCAAAAGGTATAAAATCTAATTAAACCTAAAGGAAGTAGGAAAGCAGAAATAATATAAAATTATTGTAAAAGAAGATAACCATAAATGAGAAGAAAATCAACAACAAAAAGAATACTGAAAACAACAATGAAACTGAGTTTTCTTTAGCAGGGGTTGGCAGTGACAGCTCATGGAGCAAATCCAACCCAATACCTGCTTTTGCATGGGACACAAGCTAGGGATGGTTTTTATATTTTTAAATATTTGGGGAAAATTCAAAATAATGTTATTTTATGACATGTAAAATTCATTCTTCAGTGTTGACAGTTTTATAGGAATATAGTCATATTCATCTATGTGTAGTATACAGCTGATTTCAAAACACAATAGCAGAGTTGAATAATCACAACAAAGACTATTTGACTTGTAAAGTGTAGAATATTTTCAGGAGTCATTTTGTAGGGAAGGGGGAGGAAGAGGGACCAAAATAGGGGAGAAAAGAGCACAAGGGACTATGGTGATGGTTCACAGGTGAATTGGTGGTGGGGATCTTACAGGGTATACATAGCAATGTAAAGGATATAAATTAAATTAAAGAAAAAATTTAAAAAAACAAAAAAAAGTGTAGAATATTTTCTATCTGTATCTTTATGGAAAGTTTTCTGACACCTGACATATAGCAATGCTTGGGCATATAATATATACTTTTTAAAAATATCTACCAATTAAAAATTTGCAAGGATAATTTAACATGCAACCAATCAACTTACAGATTTAAAAAACTCCTCATTATGACAGTTTATAGCCAACATCAAAACTATTTACTGTAAAAGGGTCACCTTTAGAGAAAAAGCTTAGAGAGCCGTTCTCTCGTATCAGCAAAGAGAAACAGAGATAGATATGTGTGTGTATTCTATCTATCTATCTATCTATCTATCTATCTATCTATCTATCCATCTCTCTATCCATCTATCTAAGAGTTGTTTCTATAAGTTCTTACCATAAGTGGAATGTCAACCAATAAATGTAAAATAGAAAGTCAAACTTCAAAACAATCATAGAAGTAATCTACTCAGGCAATAGTCTAAGGATGCTAAAACTAATAGGTGATAATGGCAAGCAGTGGTATTTCTGGAGCAATGCATAACTGAGTTAAATCATGAAGAAATTATCAGGGGAAATAGATTGAAGAGTTATCTATAAGATAAAGAGTCTGCCTTCTCCAAAATACTAGTACAAAAAAGGGTTGAAAAATTGTTCCAGATTAAAGGTGACTAAAGAGATAGGAAAACTAAATGTAATGTGTGATCCTGCCATGATCAAAGAGAAATTTATATAAAGGTTAGTTTTGAGATAACTGGTGGAATTTGATTCCAATCTTTTGATCAGATACAACTATAATATCAATGATTAATTTCCTAATGTTGATCACTAGCTGGTGTCAGGAAATGGATGGCCTCAAAGCTAAGGGTAAAGAGCATGCTATCTGTGATTTACTATTAGAGATGCAGGAGATAACCTTTTATATATGTGGAGAGATAGGACAAGGGCTGTGTAGAGAGAATAAAACAAATGTGCCATAATTGGTGAATCTGAGTGGAGAATATGTGGAAGTACTTTGCATTATTATTGCCACTTCTCAGTACATGTGAAATTGCTCCATAATGAAAGGTTTTAAAAGGGTATCAAAGATTTCCCATAAAATATGCCACGTTTATGCTTCTGGGGCGTCCCTATCTGATTCTGACTTGTGAACATTCCCTTCAAAGAGTCAGGAACACCTGATTTCTATTTACCTTTCAATAAATATGAGGGAATATTTAGTCATATCTCTTCCCTAGCAAAGTTAAAGATCTTGAATCAAGTGAGACAGAGGTTTCTTATTAGTTTGAGTATTAGAGAACAAAAACTTAAATTTAGTAAAAAAAAACAATAGCTTTTGCCACATTAATAATGAATGTTGTTCTTTCTTCAGTTTTCAAAGCCTAAAACTACTATTCTCATTCATTTCATGATCATTTATTCATTCACTTTGGAAATGATTTCTGGTACTAACGTTTATCAATTTTAAACAAAATAGTCATTGTTAGAGTAGGAGAAAAAAAACTATGTCATTAATGGATACTTCTTTTGAACTGAAATGAAAATATATTTACTACATTCATTGTGGTTATGATAGATGAATATGATTGTGGGTGAAAATGCATAAACAGAAAAAAATCATTTAAAAAGATGAAGAATGTAACACATAATTTCACAAGAAATCATTGTAATTCAGCTTTCCTTTTATTTTTATGCTGCTTAATTTTATATATATTACACATATCATATACATATACTTATAATACAAAAAACTATACAAAAATTCCAATAATTTAATATCTAAAAAAGGGAGAGGGAGATACTGCATTTGATTTCTGATACTAATCTGTTTAAATACTTTTTAAATTCAGATTTCAAGGAGACAACAAATTGAAAACCATTAATTTTTCAGAAAGCTTGTTGACATAAGTTCATCATTCAAGTATAATTTCATTGAAACAATAAGCCATTTGACTGGTTGCAAAGTCAAGCTGAATAAGACACAATATTGAGCAAAGGCAGCGCTTTTGCTTGTTCATCAGCCTAAAATTAGTTTCTGACATATGAATGCAGAGCACGACAGTGTCTTACCTTATACTCTTAAATGCCAAATTGTAGGGCTGACAATGTACAGCAAGCACAACCTATATTGTTTGGAGACTCTCATCAAAAATATAATACTAAAAATAACAATTAGAAATTTTACATTTCCTAATTTCATTTTTATTCAATTTGAAAAACAGTACATCTTCTTTGTGCTTGGCAACTGGATATCATACCTGAAGGCATAATTTAAACATCCTATGGACAAAATATATACAAAAACTTCTAAAAGATCTTGATATTGCTTAATTTGGTTAAAATCTTAGTTCTTATCAACCACAGCAAATATAAAGAACATAAAATTATATTCCCCAACATATTATTAACATGTTTTTAAAAAGTTAGTAACTGATGAGGCACAAAAACATTATATGATTTGCCCAAGATCAAGAAAGGAGTTAGGGCAGATTAAAAAAAGCATTATTTTCTAACTTAAGCATCAGTACTAGACCCTAGATAATACCATCTCACAAAATTAGTTGAGTACAGCAGATACAGAAACTAGATGCATTACTTTGAAATGTCTAACTTAAATAACTGTTATTAATAACCTTAACATTAAGAGTCAATATGTTCATTATACATTATTAGGAATTTATAAAAAGAAACATGATCATTTTCTGAATTATTAGGCATTTAATTAGTTGTTTAAATTTGACACAGTTGATTACAAAAACGAAATTGACAATACAATTTTAAACAAATTCAGCAAAAGATGTCTATTAGCATGATTTTTAAAAAATACTAATTAGAGAACTGACAAAACTTAGAAGACAGTACTACAGAGACAAACATAGATATAAATGCATTAAATCATCTTCTGTTGGACTTTTTGTTTCTTATGAAAACGTTCTAACAGAGCACTCATAATGTTTCCTGGTATTCTTTGGTGTTTATTGATCAAAGCTTGAACAGCATTCTTTGTCTAGTAAGAAAACAAAAGTCAACATTCTTTTAGTTCTCAATAGAGATCATTTACTTTGTTAAGATTTTTATATAGTAGTATTTTCAAGAAGTCTTCCCTAATTTAGTACCCATCTCTCTTCAGAATTAATGGCTTCCTTCACAGTGCACCACAGCATTTCCTTACACTTATTATGTTTGCATTAATTATTTTCTCATGGCCATTTTCGACACCAGGTTGTAAGATCCCTTAGTATTATTAAAATACTTTAGTATTTTAAGGATACTGAGTACAGTACCCGGTATACAATAAACACTCAAAAGGAAAAAAAAAATAGAAGGAAAAAACAGAGTAGGAAATCTAGTAGGCAAATGCAAGTTTCATTGCTTTCCAGTAACTAGTAAGTTTGTGTATTTTTTCTGTCATCACTATACACATGAAACAATTATATCAGGCAATGCAACAGGAAAAAGTGAGGAAACTTATGAATGAGCTGACATACTTTTTAGTTCATTGTCTTTAGACAGAAATTTTAATTAAGTCATAGCAATGAAGTCAATTAGGAGATATCAAGAAATCGTCTGAAACTGTTTCCCAATTCCAAGAAGAATGTTTAGGTGAATCTCAGGGATGTTCATTAAGAAAAATACAAGTCTTGCAAAGATCACCAATGACCCCCATTAGCCAATAAATCTAATGGACAGTCTTTGAATCTCACTTGACTCTCAGTCATCACTGATCATGCTTCTAGAATCCTCACAGGCACACTAGAAAAAGAACTCGGTTTCCTCCTGTTTTAAAACTGCTCCATTTCAGTCTTCTTTAAATCTCAAAACCAGGCATTGATTTACTCTTCAATGGTTCAATAACCTTACCCCTATATTTAATTACCACCTATTTGCTGATCACTCCCAAACTTGTCCCTCCAGTCCCCAGTTTCAGATGTACAGTATGACTTCCTGAAAATATTTGAAAGGCACCTCAAACTTAAGACGGCTTAAGGCTAAACTAATATTCTAGGTCCCATACTTTCTCCTTCCAAGACTTCCTTATTTCAGCAAATGACACTACTATGAATGTAGCGAAGTCAATCCAAACCTAGAAGGCAACCTTAACATTTTCTGCTTCTCATTCACAATAGTCAGTCAATGGGTGGCTTCCATTAGTTTCATCTCCCCAGTAATAGTCACTCAAATCTACCCACTTCTCTCCACCTTCTTTCCACCTTAATACTACATTTATATCTGGTACACATTTATATATAAATAAATCTTTATTTTTATGCTATACGTGTATGAGAATGCCAAGAGGCAAAGAGACAGAGAGAGATATTACAAACAAGGAAACAGAGGAGATTAAGACTGATAGGACTGTAAGGAAATATCCCAAGCCAGCTTCCTTTCAGCCGTATTAGATAATATTTTAAATTCGATTTAGATTATTTACAAAATGTTCTTTTCCACAAATGCCCAGCTGTCACCCATTTTTTGTTATCCCATTCCCTTTGATCCTTTCTCCTTCCCTCTCCCTAATATCACTCATTTATAAGTGTCCAGTAGTTTTTAAATTTTTTTATTATTAAAATTTTTTTCTCACATCATTGTAGTCCCCATAGTTCTGCCACCACATCATTCGTGAACCATCACCATATTTCTTTGTGTTCATCTCTTCCCTGTTTTGTAACCCCTCCTGTCCGCTCCTTTGCTGCATGCCTGTCTGTCTTTTTCTTGACCTTTTGTTTGGTTTCTCTATATTCCACATACAAATGAGACCATCCAGTATTAGCTACTAGCATAATCCCTTCCAACTCCATCCATGTTGCCGCAAATGGCATGAATTTGTCTTTTCTGATTACTGAGTAATAATCTGTTGTATAAATATACCCCAATTTTTGACCCATTCATCTATTTGGGGGCATTTCGGTTATTTAAATATCTAGTTTTTATTAAGTATTTTGCTTTATCAAGTCTTCTGCTGTGTAAATGTTCAGTATTTGTCTTTGTCATTCTGACTTCCTTTACTATACACAATTCCTCAAACTCTGTAAATGGCAACATTTCCTCTTTCCTTATGATTGACTAATACTCCATTATGTGACTCTACCACCTTTTTTAATCCAATCCTATATAATGGGCACATAAGCTGTTTCAAGGTCTCAGTTATTTCAAATAATGCTACAGTAAACATTGTAGAGCATATAAATTTTTTGAGTTGATGTTTTCATGTTCTTTGGACAGATACCCAAAAATAGTAGTGCTGGATTATATGGAATTCCTATTCTTAGTTTTTTTAAGATTGCTTTCCTAAACAACTACACTAGTTTACATTTCTTCCAATATAACAGGGTTCCTGTTTCTTTGCATCCTCTTCAACACTTGTTTTTGGAAGTGCCATTTTAACATGTGCCATTCCCAGAGGTGTGAAATGATATCTCATTGTGGTTTTGACCTGCATCGCCATTATTAAAAGCAATGATGAACATTTTTCCACGTATCTAATGATGTTCTAGATATCCTCAACAGTGAAATGTCTGTTCAGACATGTCCAAGTCATGCCCATCTTTGAAGACCCATTACAAAATTAACTCATTCTAGGAAACTTTTCCCTGTATTTTCTTTCACAAAGCAGTCTCTTTTCTTTTTGAGCTTCTACCATTCTCACTCAAACTCACTTTCACATTCTTCTAGTGATCTTTTTAAGTTCAAATCTATTAAGTCATTCATCTACTTCCAACAACATTCCCCTGGCTTTCAAGAAACAATATCAATGATAGGCCATCAAAGTCCAAACCCTTCCTACATTTCTAGCTTCATTCACAATAAACCATCTATTCCCCGAAGATTTTACACTATTTCATGTCACCATTCCATTACATATTTCCTCTACCTCATTACTCTTTGTTCAGTTAATCCCTTCCTATTTTTGAAAACTCAGTTCAAGTATCATCTACATCCATCAAGCATCTAGATATAATTTAGATGCCTTTCCTTTGTGCTTCCATTATATCGCAAGATAGCAGTTCTCACCCAAGGGACACTATAGCACACCTATGACAATGTGCAGAGACATTATTTTCACTGTTATGATGGGTTAGAGGTGAGGGTGGGAACACGAGGTGAACAGAGGCCAGAGATGCTGGTAAAATCCTGCAATGCAAAGGTCAGCCCCCACTAAAAAATGTGAGTGTCCCCAGGTTGAGAAACTCTGTTGTAAGCACACCAGAACACTTAGACCTTATAACACTGATTTGGACTGTAAGTCTCTAAGATTAATATGAAAAAGCAGTCACCCTCCATAGAGCATTTCCTATCTGCCATACACTGTTTTAAACAACAAATAAAGTAATCTCATGTAACCCTCAGGGATAACTCTATGAGTAGGTACTATTTTCTTTCCTGCTTTGCAGACTTAAAGAGTGAGGTGAGGATTGCCCTAGATCACACAGCCAACGAAAAGTTCATCTAGGAACAATCTGATTTCATGACCCACCATTCCACTTTCCTCCCAAGATATTTCTACCAGACGAAAACAATTTCTTTCTTTTCCTGAAAGTCAAAGTTTTCTTCTTTTGAATATCACTTAACTAAATTCTTTAATCATCAGTGCCAAGAACAAGGTTTCTCAACACTACTGATACTTTAGAATGGATAGTTCTTTGTTGGGGAGTTGGTGGCTTCATCCTGTGCAATGTAGAATGTTTTTTAGCATCCCGACCCTTTACCCACCAGCTGCCAGCAGCACTAGCAGATACCAGCCTGCCCATCATCATAATAAAAAATTTGTCTCCAGATATTGCCAAATGTCTCTGGGGAGAATTCACTACTAATTTAGATCATGCTTATAGAATAAATGAATAAAATTTTAATAATTAAAGGTAAAAATCAGTCCTAAGAGTAAGAAAGAAAGAATAATTACCTTTTCAGCTAATTCTTCTGCTGTTATCTTTGGATCATACGGAATGGGATCACCTAAATAGGTACGTAATTTCACTGGAAAGCCTCCATACATTGGAGCAAATGGATAGCGGAATTTTTCATAAAGCCACCTAAATAACCCTGTGTTAAAGTAAACAAAATCATTTTAATTGGTTAATAAATATTCTTAACACATAACTGTAAACTTTCAACTAATTATGTAAGACATAGGCGTGTCAAATAGTATTACCTCTTGGCAAATAATAAAATTATATATTTTTTAAATATGTGCTTTTTATCAATGGTAACAAGTGTACCCAAAAAAGTGCAAGATGTTAATAATAGGAGAAACTGGATGTGGTGACGCTGTACCTAGGTATTTTCTGAGCTTTCTGCTCAATTTTTTTGTAAATTTAGAAATACTTTAAAAAGTCTTAACTTAAAAAAAAGTTCTTTACACAATATGAGAATTAAAAATGGCAAATTAATTTCCATTACTTCAAAGCAAAGGATAAAGACTACAATACAACCAAAACCACACTAAAAAAATCTAGAAACTCACAGATATGTGATTTACATGATTGAAAGAAAAACAGATGGAAGCATAAAATAAACTTACATAAAAATACTATGAACATTACTATTATAAATTAGGGAAAACAAAAAGCAAAAACAAATTTAACACTAATGACCAAAGTATGAAATTTAACAGGATTAAAAAGTGGCAGTAAATGTAAAATAAACTGATGAACTAAGACTAAGTTTTTTTTCCTAAAAAAAAGAGACAGTATGCAGCTGAAAACTGTGCTTAAACTTTAAAACACTTTCTACATGTAAAACAGAGGATATACCATAAAGTCCAAAGTAATACTTGAAAAAAAAATCAGTAGATATTCTTTTTTTACATTTTTTTTACTTTCAGGGTCAATAAAAGTCAAAAAGCAGTCAAAAGGGAATTTTAAAATCACTTTGCAATTAAACAAGATTAGGAATAATTTCCTGTAAGTAACTTAAATTCTAAAGAAATGATCTTAGAGAAAATTAAATGAAATAATTCTAAAACAGAAGTTAAATATCACATCAATCCACTTTTCCACTTTAAATTAAAAAAAAAAGTAGTGGAATATCAACAATATACCAACATTAGAAAAAAGAAACAGCAGAAGTTTAAAGTTCTTCAGGGGGCCTCCCTGGTGGTGTAAGGGGTTGTCTCAGCACTATGAAGCTAATGGCATCCACTGCAGCACGACTTCGATCCTGGCCAGGGAGCTAACCCACATGGCACAGCAAAATTCTCTTGTGTCGCCCGCTGCTCCCCTCAGCAGTGTATTTCAGTCAATCCGCCTGTTCTGCTCCCCACCCTGTCTCTGGTGAATCCTCTCACCCTCCCCCACACCTCTGGCCTACACCTCAGCTCTTGTATGCATAAGTAAATAAATCTTTAAAATAAATAAAGTGCTTCAGAATTTGAATTTTGAATTTGAATTCTGATTTGAATGTAGGCGAGAATATTAATGATACAATGCTAGGGATATAAAATATACTCAATCAATAATACATAACCATAGGGTGCAAAAAACAAACAATGAAAAGTTCAAAAGAAAAAGAAAACAATAGAGACAAGGCAAGGAGAAAAGCATATCTAAATGTTATCATGTCTATAGTGAGACTCAAAGTTTATTTTGCTAGCAATAAACTAAAGATAGACAAAAAGCACTGTTCAGTGTAAATATATCAAGATTCAAAATATTAAAACAAAACAAAAAATAGAAAATAAAAATAACAAATAAATCAAAGCAAGTGATATCTATCGGTTGCTAATCTTAATTCAATATCACACTGTCATCCACTTTTCAAGCTGGGTGAGAATACATAAATTTATTCTCCAAGGGGTGAGAATACATAAATTTGTTCTAAACCTCAACATCACAGTTTAACACAGTAAATTTGACAATTCATGCTGCAATTTTATAAAGTCCATTATGGAGAAACATCCATTCAGTATGCATATAAGACTCTTAAAATAACCTAACATCTACGAACTGCCATTACTTAGAATCAGTTATCATTCAGACTTTAAACATCAGTATAATAAATCCATTATCTGAAGTAATAATTCAAAAGAATTCCTTACAGGGTCTCAAAGCCCAAATATTTAAAATATTACATTATAATTAAAAAAGCCATATGAATCAGAACTTACTTGTTCCTCCAAGCGATCTAAAGCCTTCTCGAATATTTTGTGTAAACATAGGAATAATGGGCTAAAGAGAGAATTTGAATTAAAAAGTAAATAAATTAGTCCATTCAATATCCATGAGTCACTAATACAAAACTTCTGAGGGCCTGTTTATGAAAACAAGTTATCTTTAAAATAAAGGTATAATTTATTACCAGTGTGATTTATCAGACTAAACTTAAGTGATCACGTGTACAAATATAAATTGGAAACACTACGCTCTCCATAATATATATTATATATATATATATATTTTATTTACCAACTTTCCTATCACTTCACATAAAGCCTTAAACTCAAAATAAAATTATAGTAATCATTAATTTCATTAAATAAATGCATGTGGAAAATTAAATAGGTTTCAGTGGGCTATGGAATAGGGTGTTCACTGAAGAAAAGGTTACAAGACAATTGATCTCTCTACAAGGAAATTTACATACATTTAAAAGACCAGTTTGAGAAGATGTTGTCATGGAATTTAGAGAAACATCATTTTTTGTGAGTCTGCTATAGCTAATAATGTTCAACATCAATGAAACAAGTATATGACAAATGCAAAAAATAAAATAAAAGCATATATATACATATATATAAGAATTATTTGTGTCATTAATTTTGCTTGGTTTTTATTTTTCTATGACTATCAATGATAAAGTACACTTTTTAAAAATGGAAACTTTAGCTAAATATCATTTTTAAGTGGATTACAGCAAAGGACAATATAGGGAGATTATGCCACTGTAAAACTTAAGTAGATAAAAAAATTCAATAAAACATGTAACAGTAGCAACAAAATATACTGAATTAAATGTTTTTTTTTTTAATATTGTAGAAAAGCCTTAGGGAGGTATCACTTTACTTATAGTCTATCATGAGTATTTCCCTGGTACAGAATTACCTGCCTTACTGAACTGGGTTTGAGATATTTAAATAAGCTGCATTTAAATAGCCATTCCTATTCAGCTTTGGAAAACAGTAAAACATAGAGGAAAAAGGGAACAGATTACAAGAATAACTTTTTTCATGAAACATTACCATTAAAATGTATATATACACGTATATATGATCAATTATTTATTTACCTCTTCCACTCATCAGAAGGAAGAAACTCAATAGCAAGAACATTTTGTTCCCTGCTCTACCCCTTGGAACCTAAAACAGTGCCTGGAATACACTAAGTGGCAAAAGAAAATGTAATGGATGAATTACAGAAGGAGTAAATAAACAGAACAGAGAAATAATACATCTAACAAATTAATTTGTATTCTCTGAATACAAAGAGTCAGAAATAGGAAGCAGCAATCTTAAAATTAATTATGAAAAAGAGAATTCAAGTAAAGGAAAGCAGTCAGATGAAGAATTTAACAAAGCTGACATATACAAGACAAAGTACATACACTGACTCTTCTGAAAAAAAATGAGATTATGATCTAGGAAACCACCACTATTTTTGTAAAATAAAATGATGGTTGAAATCTTAATGTCTTACGTTATATTGTTAGAGTTGGGAACTTAAAATGCCCAGGAAAGAGCAAAAACCTTAAAACACACACACACACCCACACACCCTATTTTGCCCTGTCTAATCACTTATGCTACAAATGTCTACTGATGGACATGAGGCTTGAAATCTGCATTTACGTATGCACCTCATAAACTTCATAAAGACTTTTCAGGTTACACATCATTCTATTAAAAAAAGAACTTAGGACTTAATAAAGGAGAAAGCTTACCCTACTAGGCTCCGTTTTCCAGGCTACACTCTGGACATATGGTTTCTAGGTTTGCATTCAAGCTTACAATATTAAAGCTACAAGCATGACCTTATTATAACATGATACTATAAAATAATTACACATTCCTTTACTTGTACATACTTCATAAACAAGCTAGCATTAAATTGTTAACATGTACACGTATTTCTGTATGTGTATATGTGTGCATAGATGTATGCAAGAGATAGAATGTTTATTTTCTTAAAACGACTCTTACAGTAGCAGGATACAAAATCAATGCACAAAAATCAATAGCCTTCCTATATGCAAACACCCAATCTGAAGAAGAAATTAAGAAATCCATCCCCTTCAAAATTGAAACCAAAAAATTCAAATATCTAGGAATAAATCTAACAAAAGACATAAAGGACTTATACAAAGAAAACTACAAACCTCTGTTGAAAGAAATAGA
>PVIJ01023427.1:0-14275 GCA_004024925.1 Scalopus aquaticus | reverse complement strand
GGGGGGGGAAGGAGGGAGGGAAGGAAAAACGCACAAAATGGAATAGAAAAGGACACAAGGGACCACGGAGATGGATCACGGGTGTATTGGTGGTGGGCTACCCAAGGGGAATACAAAATGTAAAAGACATAAATAACAATAAAAATATGTATTAAAAAAATAAAAATTAAAAAAAATAAAAATAAAAATAGTTCTTTGTGTCCGTGACCCTTCTTTTGTAAATTCTAGAAAAGAGAAAGAAATGAGAGGGTTCCAGCCATAAAACCCCATCCAAAACCATTAAAATGAACCAATCCCACCATCCCCACAGCCATCCCTACCACTCTAGCATTACCATACAGTTCTAAACCTCCAGGTTAACATCCACTTAACCTTGGGGCCCTTCCCCACCCCTTTCCTCTGTCACCCAGTTGTTATGCATAGGAAGACTGGGATCAATTCTCTAGGCTTATCATATTATGGAAACAATCCTGACCTTCACATACAGAAAATAAGTGAGAAACAAGCCTAAAGCACCAAAGCAATTTAAAAACCTTAAAGAAACTTCATAGATGCTTCCAGGATGAATGGATGAATAGACTGAATAATCGATTGATCATTCAATCAATAGATAGAAATTTGTGGTGAAGGATGAAAAAGTTTTAAAAAGTCATAGAACTATTGAAAAAATAGTCCTATTAAGTGGGTAAAGGTTGATGTCAAACATTATTGTTCTAAGTCTTAGACTTCTTTGTCATCTTTGCTATATATCATTAACTGTATATCATAGTATGCGCAGATAAAATTTAAATAAAGCATGTTATATTATTTTAATAAATACAGGACTTCAATTTCCCTAAGATCCTGGGATTTTAGAGTCAGAAAGTACATTAGTGATCATTAATTCACCCCAAACTTAGACATGGAAGCCAAGACTGAAGGATGGTCCATGAGTTGCCTAGTACATTTAGCTAAAGTTGCACTAGGTAAATATGATTTTACTAAAGAACCTCAGCCACAGAATCTGATGTTCAGAGTTAAGAAATAGAATGGGAAAGACAAATTTTGCTCTTTAGTTATTTGTGTGATGGGAGGGTGCACTGGAGGAGAATGAGAAACAGTATAGAACACAGACAAATGGAATGTCAGCAGGAACACTTGAAATACTGCCCAAAGAAACATTCTAGGAGGTTAGGAGGCCCACGTAGTTATTGTTTAATAAAATCAGTTTGATATCTCAATATAAAAGCAGGAATGGCTAAAAAATGAGCAAGCATCTCATTAAAAACCACTCTTGAATTCTACTTTTCGGGCTTCATCAGAATATCAAAGGAAACAGAACATTTTTTTTCCTTTATAAGCTATAAGATATACTTTTATGGGAATGCTTGATTTATTCTGAAAGCCCTTAAGTATTTAAGTGCCAACTTTACCAGTTACATATCCCTATTCTGCATCTTTACAGGCATACATTCAAAACTGTATTTAAATATACAAACTATTATTGCAATTTTGTGTTTCAGAAACTCAATAAGTTGCATAATAATACAAATTTTAATGTTTTTCTTTAATGCTGCTGTTTGTATAGCGATACACACAAATTACATGGGCTTATATTTCCAAAAAAAGAATTTTTAATTCCTCGCATACACTCCCCTTAACAGAATCAACTTAATTTCATTTGACATTGTCCTCTCCAGAACTGCAAATTCAATGAACGCAGCAGGTCCTGATCTTGGTTTTTAACAGATGGCCTCAACAATATGACTGTAATAGCATCTGACATGTGTTGTTTCAATGATCTCTTTTACTCCTGGAAAAGTATGGAAGCGTTAGATCCCGTGTGTTCCTTCAGATTGTTATTTCTGGCACGCTCTTCTTGGCATATGTTATGATGAACCATTCACAACAAATTAAATTTTCATTAAGGTAAAAAAAAGTCTTTATAATCCATAAGCCTACAATTTGTCTCAGTTCCCAAGGTAACATATTCTGCTCAAAGGGGCTACAAACAATTGAGTGTGGGGCCTGTTTAAATGTGTTTTTCTAAGAATTAGTTTTTTGCTAAAGGGAAGGGGAGAAAAGGATGGGACAAGTCTGGAATCTCAGGAATGGGAAAGAAAGGAGATGTCTGAAAGGCCTGTCCCCTCTCTCACAAAGGATAAGGACACAAAAATCACAGCCTCCCCAAAACACATTAAAGGAAGCTGAGCCACATGATACCACTTGAATGGCACCACATGGGATGGATATAAAGACCAGCTGGTGCAGAATCCTGCACCTTTAAGGTAGAGCTTTAGAACTGATTATAGCTATAATTAACAGCTTCCTCTAACTGTGCAGTGGAATTTTCCTGAAGGACTCAGTGGTTTCACTCACTGGCAGGTTTAGTAAAATGGGATTTCAGGCAGCGCAGTGCTTTCAACTCAAAGTATCTAAATCTAGTTAAAGCAGAAACATCAATGATTTTCAGTGAGCGTGCATCATAGAAATGTCTGAGCATCATAAACCACTACTGATTGCTTCTTTCAGAAGCAAGCTGCAACTAAATGGGGACCAGAGGAGGCGAGAAAGCTAGACTAGGCCTCTCTCTTCCTGAGCTGGCACTTAAATCCCGTATAATTTTTTCCTATAGCAATGTAGTCAAGCCTACTTAGTAACTGCTAGACTGCTTTATTTTGTTTTCAATCCATACCAGAAATATTTGACTACCATTTGGGAAAGAATTTCAATTTTATTCTCTACCTTGCCTGACCTTTAGCACAACCTTCACTCTGGTGATATTTCAGAAATTGCGGTAGAGAGAATCCTTTCCTGCATGAGTCTTTGGCTATAATGCACTTCATTAGACACTTTAATATTTTCTTTTTTCTGATTAAAACTGAGTTCACCTATTTGCAGAAAGAATATAACAATGTATAAAGTCCAAAGTGGTATAAAATAAGCAAAGAGGTTTGCTATTGAGTATCTTTTTATAATGAGTAAACAAAGGTTACCTATGCTTGTAAAATAAACACCTTATACTTTCCCAAGTAGTTTCAAGTACAATCCTAAAGAGAAAAAAAAAGCTGAAAAAAAACTAGGGGAATACAATGATAAATTGGAGTTAGGTAAGTGTTCTCTTCGCTTGACCGTTTACAAAAAAGGAGGAAAAGGAGGCTAAAAGGGCCCATAAAAAGTGGTAGTAATAAGACTGCCACTCTATCAAAGAGCAGCTGCAAAATATTTCACAAGAAAGGAGAATTCCAAGAAATGTGCGTGCATGAGATTCAGTACTTAATAAATGCTATCAAAGAACTCAGGAAAATGAACATTTGTGAAGGAAAGAGAAGTTGAGAGCATCTGATAGGATCAAAGCAAGCACACACTTGAGAAGGGAGCATCTGTGATGGAAAGGGCGGCAGGCCCCTGAGCCAGCAGGCTGTGCAAGGCTCAGAACAAATATGTGTTGTGAGACTCTGTGACCAGCCCCCTCCCCCACCTTCAGTCGCTTAAATCCCTTCAAAGAGGTCAAACTTCTCTGGACAAAGTCCAAAATGAAATCGCATTTTGTCGAAGTCAGATCTAAGTAAATGGTTCTTTAGCAAATTTTCACCATATTCACTTGAAAACTCATAAGTGAAAAATAGGCTGACATTACCTTCTCATGAGATTAATTTTGTATTAAGTATTGTCACTGACAGAACAAATCAACCATTATTTTAAATAGAACAATAATTCTTCTTTCTTAAAGTCATTTGGATATGAAACTTTGATTGGTCTTCTGAGATACTGATGTCTTGGTAAAATGAAATTGAGATAAAATACGTACTTTTTCCAAAAGAACCAATTTTATAGTAGGTACAAAAAAAATCTCAATAAATCAATGAAAGCAGAACCTGGACAGATTCCACTTTCCAAAAATAATGCAATAAAAGAAGTCAATAACAAACCCAGAAACACATACATATGCTATACAACAATATTGGGTCCAAA
The DNA here is from genome assembly GCA_004024925.1 of Scalopus aquaticus. Taxonomy (NCBI): domain Eukaryota; kingdom Metazoa; phylum Chordata; class Mammalia; order Eulipotyphla; family Talpidae; genus Scalopus; species Scalopus aquaticus. The sequence goes on along the minus strand of PVIJ01023427.1, from coordinate 10,321 downwards.
AGGAAATGAAAAATAGACTATTGAAAGGAAATCATCAAAAACTAAAAATGACACTCTTAATGAGATCAGAACAGAAATACTACCAATATTAAAAGAATACGTGAACTAAGCATACAATATAAGAAATTAGAAAAAGAAATTAAGCACAATTGTTTCTACCTGAAAGCTAATCCTTTACCCTTTCACTATCTCCTAGATGACACCCCAATCTACCCAATGCTTCCATCCCAAGTCTATGGGACATTCTTGATTCTGTCCTTTCTTGTTGATTCTAAAATAAACTATTCTTCTTCCATTGCAACTTCCACATATCCAAGCCATCTCTCATGCAAATAACTGGCTTCCACTCTTGCCTATCTAGAAACCACTCTTCACACAGCGGTCAGGAGTTTCCTTTAGAAATGTAAGTGAGATTAGGGCTTCCCTGGTGGCTCAGTTAAGCTCTGGCTGTGGAGCAGTTAGAAGATGGCCTTTGGCCGGGAGATTCCCACATGGCGCAGCAGACCTCTCCTGCCTCGCCCGCTGCTCCCCTCAGCAGTGTATTTCCATCGATCTGCATGTTCTGCTCCCCACTCTGTCTCTGGTGAACCCTGTCACCACCCCATGCCTCTGGCCTGTACCCCAGCTTATATGCATAAATAAATAAATATTTTTTTTAAAAAAAGTGAGATGCTACTAAAAACGTTCAATGATTTACCACTGAATTTGTATTATCCAAACAGCCTTCCAAGATCTTATAATAAAAGTGAAATTTTCTTGAAAATTTGAAAACTATGTCAAGTCCATCCTAAGTTTCCATATAGTGAATAATAACTATAGTTCCTATCACCCCATCTTGTCTCCTATCAGTGGTTCTTTACCATCAAGTGCATACGGTCTCCTTTTCCTGTGCTAGTCATGAATATACTACATAAAAAAATCATGAATTTTACTATATAAAAAAATGAAATCTGGAATAAGAGAACCACTTATTTTTTACCCCATGGGCAATTTGTCTATTTATGATACCTATTCCAAAACTGGATTAAAATGGAAGGTTTGTACATGTCTTAATAATATACCAATGTTTAAAAACATTTGGATATTTGGCATTACATGGAAAGAGAAAACCTCCATCATAAACATTTTCACTATTCAAACACTAAATATCTAAATTTGTTGACATATAGCCACATTTGTTGACAAACAGTACTTCATTTTATAGTTTTATAGTCTTAAATGCATGTTTAGAGTTTCAATTATGCAAGATAAATAATTTCTGAAAATCTACAGCACTGCACCTATAATTAACAATACTGTGTTGTATACTTAAAGTTTTCATGGATGGTAGATCTTATGTTAATGTTCTTAGCACACACATCATCATCATCAAGGCGGTAAGAGGAAACATTGGGAAGTGATGGGTGTATCTATGATCTTGATAGTGGTAATAGTTTTATTGAGTCTAAGTACAGACTTACTCCCAAACTCATCCAGTTATATACATTAAATACTTTTTACATGTCACTCATACCTCAGTAAAGTGTTTAAAATTTTTTGTTTTTATTTTAGTCGATAACTGCTTAGAAGAAAGGGAAGGAGGAAGAAAGAAGCAAATCATATAGCAAAACATAGAGACAAGAAAATGTAGATGGATAATGCAAGAGTACCTAACACAATATAACAATATAATGAGATCTCCAAATATTATATACATATTAATAAATACTTACATTTCTAAATGTTGGTGCTGGGGAAGAAAATGATCTGCCATCTACAGATTTCAAGCTCCTGGAGAATGGGAACCATATTATTCCTGACCCACCTGTCCATTTGTGACATCTTTCAAAATCTCCCTAGATACAAAACAGAAAGAAATGGTAGTGACAATACATTGTCTCTAGATAGGATCCATTGTGCAATAGTTGGAAGGATGTTACAACAAAAAAATAATATGTATTCTTTTGTCTCCATAGGTAGGTAGATAAAACGTTTTCATCTGCAATTCAGACAGAAGGAATAAAGGTGTTAAGTGACTTGTCGACGCTGTTTCTGGCTATATTTCAGATGACTCACTATAATTATTTTGCTTTTCAGGTGGCTTTGGAAATTTCCCCTCCTCTCTCCCAGCAGAGCGCTTCCATTGTCTCCCCTCCTTGCAGCAAGGCTAACAGGTCTGTGATAGCAGGCTGCAAGGGTGTCATTAACCTCTCCCCAGTCCATCAGTTCACCTCTCATCCAAAAAGAGCTTAGAATAGTTGGCTAGAAGTTTCCTCCTTGATTTTTTCTTTTTTTTTTTTAAACTTTATATACTCTGATTTTCCCAAACTAAGACTATACGTAGAAAAATTCATCTGGACCTAAAGGTACAATTTGATCCACTCAAGCGTCCCATTTTGAGCACAAGTCAAATTTTCAACTACCCTGATATACAGGAAACCAATGGTTCCCGGGTAAATTATGAGTCAATCCATGTTTTTAGCTCAATTGATATAGGAGAGGTATTGAAATTTTAGATTCTCTCCTTTTCAGTCAATCCATGCAAATAAAATTACAGTCATTCTGTCACACTGAAAATAGAATAAACCTAGAAGTCAAGAAGCCTGAATTTGAGACCCAATTCTGCCATAACTTACTATTTGATGAAGTGGAAATAGCACCAACTATACTGTCTGACACAGAGGAGGTTACTTAACTTCTCAGTCTTCTATATAATAAAATACTGTTTAATTCAAAGGGGATTTACAAGCATCAAATATATTTACTTTTAAAAAGCAATTAACAAGTGGTATTTAATAACATTAGTCTCCTTTCCTGTAACATGAAGGAGTTAAATTTGGTGAGCATTAAGTTCTCTTCTGGTACTAATATTTTATATGTGTACTTATTTTTTTCTAGGCAGCATAAACTGTATACCAGCTCGGTTCCCTCCCCCAGCCTCCAAACTGCACAGCTACCAATAAACTCAAAATAACTCCAGGCTCTGAGACTTATGACCAAACATCCACACTGTACCCTCATTCAAGAACAAAGTTGCTGCCTGACTTCCTGCTTTTTACCCTAATCCTATAGGACTTTAATCCCATCTTTTCTTCCCCATCCCTCTGGTGATAGGAGGCTGGAGTCTGAGCCCTATTTGCATGGCATGGTCAGTCTACCTGCTATAAGTACTCCCTGCGCTGACCACCTGCCTTCTTGGCCATGCACTGCCTGCCCGCTGCCAGTGTAAAAGCCCTAACCCACCAGCCAGGACATCTGCCTGCAGACCACTGCCAGGCCTCCCAGATCCAGCTCCCACCTGCCGGCCTGCCTCCCAGTGCGCGTTTTCTGCAAGCTGACCCTGTTCTCTCCTGCCCAGCTGAGCTAACACACTTGTGGTCTTGTATTATCAGCCAAAGCCCAGACAAAAGAGGGACTTGGTGATAGGAACATAAGGATATAAATTACCTCTTTCTAAAAAGCATGTTCCTTACATATTTGAGATGAACTATCTTAAGCTATATATGAACATATTTTGTAGACTACTTGTTATCCCCTAATTTGTCCTTTTCATTAATTTATACTCTCATGGAGATGAAACATATTCAGAAAAGTAACATCACAAAGCAAACACATCCATGTGGCCAGCAACCAGGGCAAGGATCAAAACACCGTGCCCAGAGAGCACCCCACATGACCCTTTCAGTCTCTTCACTCCTCAACCAAGACTACCTGACTTCTAAACCCATAGTTGAGTTTTACCTGTTTTTGAAGTTTATGTAAGTGTAAAAAGACACTACATATTCTCTTTAATCTGACTTCTTTTTTAAGAGCCTTATGTCCTGTTTTATAAGTCTGGCTTCTTTTGCTCTGCTTCAGATTTGTAAGATTAATCCATGTTTATTTATGTGGCTTCAGTTCATTCACTTGCATCATTATTATTATAAAAAATTCCATTATATGAAATACCACGATTCACACATTCATTCTACTCTAATGGTTACTTGGCGTTCTTCTTGATTTACACAATAACTAATAGTACTGTTGTGAACATTCTTAGGCATGACATTTAGAGCATGCATACTTGGGTTTATGTTTGGAAATACTTACTGAATTAGGGGATATACATAGCCTCAACTTTAAAAGAAAATATCAAACTGTTTTTCAAAGTGGTTGAACTAACTTACATGCCACAGCAGTGTGTGAGGATTCCTGTTGTTCCATATCATCACCATTAAGTGAGTTGAAGTTTAATATTCTAGTAAAAGAATACTACAATCTGATGGTTTTAATTTGTATTTCCCTGATTACTAATCATCTGAGTAGTTTTTCCTATGTTCATTGCTCATTTATATGTGCTTCTTTTAAAGTGCCTGGCAAATTTTTCTAATATTTCCCTCCCTTTTTCTTGTCCTTCCCTTCTGTGTAGGAGTTCCTTATATAATCTGACCAAGGCAGTGGATTTTCTGTACTGAAAATATTATCTCCCACTTTGTGCCTTCATGTCTTATCTTACAAATGGTGCCTTTTGATGAACAAAAATATATATAAATGTTAATGTAATCCAATTTACTATATTTTCTTTTTTAGTTGCTATATTTGTGTCCTGTATAAGGACTCTCTCCTTATTTCAAGGTTATCGAGATCATGTTCAGTTATACACTCAAGAATTGAACTGTGTGTTGCTACAGATGCTAGCTACATGTGGCCATTTAAATGTAAATCTATATCATCTAAAACGTTAAAAAAGTAAACATTAATTTCTCACCAGCACTTAAAGCATTTCAATGGCTCAAAAGGCACATGTGTCTAGTGGCTACTATAATGGAGAGCATAGTTATAGAATATTTCTGTCATCACAGAAAACTCTATTGAATAGCCCTCTTCTAGAAGCTTTATTATTTATTGTTTTGTTTTTTCATATTTATACCTATAACTCATGTGGATTGGACATTTGTGAGATACAGTATATTGTTTTCCATGGATAAACAATGGACTCAGCATATTGAGAAACTATCCATTCCCTATTCCTCTGTAATGAAATTGTCATAAATAAAAATATATAAAATATATATAAATATATTTTAAATATAAATATATATTTTATACGTAACTTATTTTTATTTATGACAACTATTGAATACAATGAGTCTACCTATGTCGTGTTCTTCAAAGAAGACCTGGCTATTCCTGGTCCTTTGCCCTGCCATATAAATTTTACAATCAACTTGATAGTTTCCACTATCGAAAAATTTTCAATTTTAATGGATATTTCATTGATCCTATAAATCAGTTTGGAAAGAGTTGTTGTATTTATTACATTGAATCTTCCAATTCATGAATATGGCACATCCATCAAAATATTTTGGACCTCTTTAATTTCTCTCAATATTTTATATCTTTCTGTGAAGAGTTTTTATACATTTGTCAGATTTACTCCAGGTTAGTCAATACTAGTTAATGCAACTGCATTTTCTGCTCTTTTGTTGCTGTTTCATAGAAATAGTCAATTTGGAGATTTTGACGATGTGCTGAACGACTTATTTTTTAATTCTACTCAGGTGATTAAGTCATTGCAAATAATTATCTCACCTTTTATTACTTTTTCAGTACTTACTGAATTGGTTAGGACCTAGAGTACATGAGTTTGGGGCGGTCTTCAAGAGCCCTTCTAGGTTTTATGATTTACTAAAAGGACTTACAGGACGCAACATTTAGTAGTACGGAGTTATTACAACTAAGAAGTAGAAAGCAAACCCGACAAAGGGGAAGGGCACAAAGAGTGAACTGCGGAGGAAAGCAGGGGAAGTTTCCAAATGTCCTCTCCCAGTGGAATCAGACATGACAAGTTTAGTTCCTCTAGCACTGAATTGTGGCAACACATGTGAAGTGTTGTCTGCCCAGAAAAGCTCATTAGAGACTCAGGGTCCAGGATTTTTACTGGGAGCTGGTCACATAGGCACTCTAGCATATATCAAAATTCCAGATTTCTAAAAGGCAAACAAGAGGTGTTCAGCATAAACCATATTGTTTATACAAACAGTTGAGTCCCAGAAAGCCCCATTGATCAGTTAGGGAACCATGGGACTACTCCTGAAATCCAAGTTTCCAGATGCCAGCAAAGGACCAAGCAGGCTTCTCTAAGGACAGCAGTCTCAGACCTTCTGTGTTACCTCTTGCACAATGACTGACACTCACCAATAATATTTCTTTTGCAATATTCTTGTCAGGACTTACTATTGTTATGAGTTCTCTTTTATCTGAATGAGTTTAAATAAAATAAACATTTCTTATTATTTTCAATAATAAAATAATGAAATCATTTGAATTGGAGTTTTGTTTGTGGGAAAGCTTTTAATGGTGGATTTAATTTTTTAATAAGGATAGGACTTTTCAGATTTTACAGTTTAAATGTTGGTTTTAGTAAGATTTGTTCTAAGATTTGGGGCATTATAATCCTCACGCCATTTATAGATTAATAAAATGAGACAAATAATTTACTCAAAATTGTATTGTTAGCAAGTAGTATAACTGGAATTCCAGTACATAAATCCTATGTGTAGAGCACAGGTAAACACCATTATACCACATATGTTCTTGAAAGCATGTTATACATACAGCAGTTTCATTGGAACTCCCTAAATTTATATAATCAGAATCCCATAGCGCCTGGTGTTCTCTAGATAAAAGCGTGCTATATTTGAATATAGGTCATGACATCATTGGAAATATAGGCAACTTGGAAATATTCTAAAATTGGTACATTACAAACTTAACAGACCATCTGCAATATTTTGTCAAACATACATATTACAGGGTACTAACTGAACTACTTAATCAACATGTCTGGAGATAGAGTCCAGAAATCTGTAATTTTTTAAAGTCTCTCGCCATAATAGGCTACCAGACTTACAAAGCATGTTCCAGAACTAATGAAACTAGAAGTTAAGAGTACTTAGCTCATATCCTCAGAGTATCAGCTATAATGAACATGTTCTTATTCCCATGGACAATACCTCCTTCTCTGACCAGTGTGTCTCCCAAGTGCTTATCACTCCTCACATAAAAAATCAAGTGAGAATAGAGATTACTCCATCCAAACTCATCACCAATAAAGCTCTATATCACTTCCTGTTCTTCTAGGGACACCAGCCCTGTCAGATAAGCATCTTCCTCTTATGACCTCTTTTAGCCTTAATTACGTCCAAAAGCCCTATCTCCAAATATAGTCAGAATGGGGGTTAGAACTTCAATATAAGAATGGGTAGGGGTGGACATAATTCTGTCCATAACAACTGTAATAAATGCAGTATCAATTACACAAAAGTAACAATAGTTATGCTGTGGCTAGCTCTCTATCTAGATGGATGGATAGCAGATAGATAGACCGATATGACAGTGCCAAGTACTTTCTTTGCAATATCTCACTTAATCCTCTGACATCCTATCAGGTTACTACCATAATTACCCACTTCTTACCGATAAGAAATAGATCCCCAAAGAGATTAAGTGAGAACCAGAACACTGTCCTGATTAAATTTTCCACTGCTTCCTATTATACATAAATGATACCAGGCTCTGCCATGGTGGACATGTTCTTCCTCAACTGGTCCTGCCAAACTTCCTTTGCTCACTGTCCCCCCAAACATGAGGCCTCTCTGCCCCAAACCACACTGTGTTTCCCTCAAGCCTTTTTCTGTCTCACTCTTCACAAATTCCTGCATGTTTGGCTACTTTGTCATTTAAGTATTAGATGAAATACATATTCTCAAAGTATCTAGTGCTACCCCTCCCGATTATCCCACAGCACAATGACCATTTTTTGCCTTCTTTATAACACCATTTCAAATTATTTTATCTTATTATTTTGTTATGTGTTCTATTTCTGGTTGCTGTACACGTCTTATTAGAAAGCATCAGGTGAATAAGGGCCAAGCCGCCTCCTCCACCTCTTTAGTCCCAATGCTTAGCATCAGGTCCATAATGGCACAAATTCAATTGAATAAATATGACTAGATGAATGCATGAATAAATTACTTGTCCATGATCATGTAGTTAAGTGAGTGGTAAACCATAAACTCTTAAACAATTCATTCTCATTTCAAACACTACAAAGTATAGTTTTAAGATTTTTTTTCCAAAAATTATACATCAAACTTAAAAATAAGGAATAGATTCATTCCCAGAAGAATTTGCTTCAGTAAAAATTATAAATACTATTCACTGAGGACCAACACTGTGCAACGCACTCTGATAAGTGCTTTGCAAGTACTATGTATTTAACCACCAAAAACACTCTGTAAAGTTGCTGTTATTATCCTCATTTTTGCACTGGGGAAACTGAAGCTCATAGAGGTTGAATAATTTACCCAGGACACACCTAATAGGTGACTGAGCTAAGATCTGTCTGTCTCCAGAATTTAAACTATCACACTCTACCATAAAATTTGAGTCTTTCAAATAATGTGCCACGTTATATATCTTTCCTGATCTAAATATGTAGTTACTTGATATTTCACAAATAAATTTAAAACCATTTATGTCAAAAAATAATATGTAAATTTTATCATCACTCCTGACATTGTTCTCATTTTCAATACTTTCCCTCGATAGAGAAACAAGATGTTACTTCATGGTGAATTTTTCCCAGCACTAAAATCTATTATGTTATACAGACGGGCAGTTCCACTAGATAGAAATTATAGATGGCAGATGTCCAGGGTTAATTCATTGCCTTTCAAATGAAACAGCAAGAACGTCTTTGAAGGGACATTTATACCACCTAATAAGTTATCTTCCAAAGTGTAATGTGTTCGTGATTATTAACCAGCACAAACTGCTGAGGTTAATGAATAATGCTAATCTGAATCCATCTGCATAAACTCCATCTACTCAGGAATTGTTTTTAACTAGTTTTATCTTGAGGTGGCTCTTTACAAACTAAAGTAGGAATTGGAAACTTGCAAAGAGATATCAGACACCTACAGCCTTTAAACATCTACAGATACAGAATGCTGAAGATGAGAAAAACAAATATTAGTCAGTCTCATGACTGTTTTTTATCCAAGAGTCTGTCTCTAACAGGCCTAGAAACCAGCTTTCAACAGAAGCAGATGAGTTGTGATCTGTTAAAGAATTCCACAGAGCAAAGGAAAAATTACATGCACACACAGTAAGACAGCCTGCCTAAGTAATTCAGAAATGATGGCAAGAAAGCAAGTCAATATGAGTTGCTACACTGATAATATTTTACAGTAAGTGAATAAAGCAAAGACTACTTAATGCCACTAAAACATGGGGGCGAGGGAGGATTTTAGGCACTTCCACCAGCAGCCTATACTATGAACAGCCTACACTATCACACCACTTCTGAACCACCACCCAAATCCAGTGCACCTGATCTCAAGAACCTCAGAGCATCAGGTGGCACCATCCAAATGGATTTCTCTTCACACAGCTTTTCTAAATAAAAACTGTTTATCATTCTGCCCAGGGTTTTCATTTCTTTCCTGTCTCATGATGGAGTGATCAAATTCAGTCCTACAAAAGTCCTTCTGATTCTCTAGAAGAAATCTACGGCTTAAATCCAAATACTTCCTTATTATACCTCTTTAATATATAAACAACATAAAAATCCACCAAAGACAAGAGAAGGACTATGGAAAACCGACCTGAGTCTTAACATTCATTTGCACGTGTTGGGTATTTTCCCAATGGGCACACTGACGTCCCAGCTCAAGTCAATTCCCCGTTACTTATCCATCACGCCGACCAATGGTAAAGATTATTCTCCGTTTAAACTCAAAACATCCTATCTTTTGCCTGCCCCTACCCTCCATTGATACTTATTTCCCACAGAATAAAGCTCAAAATCTCCAGGGTGGTCCTTCCAGGCCTCTTCAATTCAGAGTTTGCCTAACAAGAACAAACAAGAACGTACCAAGTTTCAGCCAGTTATATTCAGTCTCCCCAGACTTAAGTTTTCTAGGCCAACATTTCTCAGACCCAATGCTCCAATGAACTTCCCAGAAGCCGTTTAGGAATGACGTGCTGGCCTTTGGCCCGGCGTTCCCTCTACCTGGATGCCCTCTTCCCACACCCCAAAGTCCGGGCCTTCTACCAAGGCTTTCCTCAAGTCCACCTCTGTCAAGAAAGCGCTTTCAGGGCCTCCCTGGTGGCGCAGCGGTTAAGCGCTGTGCTGTGGAGCTGTCGGCAGCAGCGATGCGAGTTCGACGCCCAGCCGGGGAGAATCCCACATGGCGCTGCAGACCTCTCCTGCCTCGCCCGCTGCTCCCCTCAGCAGTGTATTTCTGATCTGCCTGTTCTGCTCCCTGCTCTGTCTCTGGTGAAGCCTCTCACCACT
>PVIJ01023426.1:0-14277 GCA_004024925.1 Scalopus aquaticus | reverse complement strand
AAGAACACAAGGGACCATGGAGATGGATCACGGGTGAATTGGTGGTGGGCTACCCAAGGGGAATACAAAATGTAAGGGACATAAATAACAATAAATATATATATATATAAAAAACTACTGAGTTCTAAATATGCAAGAACACAATCTCTTTAATATATCTTAATGTATCTGAAAAGTTAAGTGTTCATGCTTATTGTTCCTTGGTTTTAACACATAATTATCTGGTTCCTCTCTGTCAATAACTTTCACAATGTTTTATATTTGTTTATACTAAAAATATTTAAGTACTATAAAAAAATGGAAGTGGCATTAGAGAATATGGACTATAATGCTGGGCCTGCTGCTAAATTGCAGTCTTCTGGGATGAGTAACAGATTCCGTGCTTAAATTTCATATTGACTGTAAAACCAGGAAATCAATCATATGTCATTAATTTTTTATAGTAAGAAAGATATTTTACAGTGTGAACCTCTTTGGCCTTAGGAAGTTTCTGTAAAAGCACACTTAGTCTCTAATGCCCAATATATTCCATGGGGAGGTTGGGAAATTTACCATATAAGGAACAATGGCAAAAATCTTATTCACATTATTTTTGCAATAGGACTTATATTTATCATTTTCATTATTTATTACCTCCTTTTGAAAATTTTATAAGGACTACTGCCTATTGTTCACTCATTCTGCATTCATTTGACATTTGTTAATACAATTCAGTACAGAAAACTTTACCCTTTAGAATAGGATTCTTGAAACCTTGGCCCTCTGACTAGTCATTTTCTTTTGGCCCCTTTTGTATTAGCAATACTTAGTGTATTTAGCCCAGTATTCTACTTACCCTGACCCTAAGATGAGATCAGTACCCAAGGATGGGAGACAACAACTGCTCTTCCCCTTCTGTCACCTCCAAGCTGAGTGTCAAGTTCCTCTTTATAGGCGTCCCCAAAAGTGAGTGTATGAGAAAGTAATTAAGCAAATTAAAATCAGTAAACCTCCTATATGATTCAAGACCTGCACTTGCGTGTGCAATGTATTATGACTATTGAGGTTTTAAATGTCAATGTCATTTCTTACAGCGCCTAAAATTCTCCACCCACATTGGATACTACTAGGGATTTGATAGGTGTCTGATATTCATAGGCATGGTTATTTGGATAGTACCCACGGTATAGGCAGTATAGGTTTTAAGAATATGAAGGGGAATGATTGCTTCCTTCTATGTCAGTCTTCATACTTACTGGCTGTATGATTTTAGGTGCATTTCCTAATCTCTCCTGTCTTAGGATGAGGCCTCATCTATAACACAGAGATAATACTAACCGCTTGGATGGTTGTCACCATTAAAACATTTGTTACTGGACCTCCCTGGTGGCGCAACAGGTTAAGCGCAGCATTATGAAGCTATCCAGAGCCACCGCAACATGACTTCAATACCCACCCAGGGAGATTTCCACATGACACAGCAGAACTCTCCTGTCTCACCTGCTGCTCCCCTCAGCAGGGTACTTCAGTCGATCTGTCTGTTCTGCTCCCCATTCTGTCTCTGGTGAATCCTCTTACCACTCCACCCCTCTGGCCTACACCCCAGCTTGTGTGCATAAATAAATAAATCTTAAAAAAAAAATTTGTTACTACATGTAAAGCACATAGGACTATGTGCTTATAAGCACTGAGGACTTTATTCATTATGTGAATACTCGGACTTCTAAATACAGACTTTCCTATTGTTTTTTCATTCAGTCTAGTTCAGTGGTTGCCAAAATGAAGTGTGTATTAGAGTTACTCTATCTGGTTGTAGTCATTACTTTTACACTTAAAAGTAATCACTCACTTGATTCCAGACCTGCATTTGCATATTTTCTTGTTCAGTGTTGACAACACACAAAGCCATGTGCAATGTATTATGACTATTGAGGTTTTAAATTTCAATGTCATTTCTTACAGCACCTAAAATTCTCCACCCACATTGGATACTAATAGGGATTTGATAGGTGTCTGATATTCATAGGCATGGTTATTTGGGTAGTAGCCACAGTATAGGCAGTAATCTAATCATTTGTGAGTGATTGTGATTATTTTGTGTGCTGACTATAATATTTTATATTGTAGATATAGAATAGATGAAACTTGTCAACGCAGTATGGGTCTGATCGCAGCCCTAGGTGATTAATAAGATATCTAATAAATCGACATTACTTTTTTGTTTTATGCTAGAGTTACTTCTTCACTCTTTCAAAATGAATTGATTTTACTATACCACTCACTTCCTTATTGATATCCTCTGCTTTATTTTGTCTTTGAAGATCAGGTCAAATGGAGCTAAAGATGCTTATCTTTTATAGTTTGAAAATTAGAATTATTATATGTTCATGAAAATTAATTGTACCTGTCATATAGTAGGCATTATATGGTTGGTAGACCGTGTTTTTATTTTAGTATTATAATTGACTCCTTAACTTTGTGATGTATATCAATTAGTGTGTCACAGACTTTATTCCATTCAAATCTTTGAATATCTGTTTTTGCCAGCCATGGTTCTAGTTGGTACAGATTGAAGAAATCCTTGCTCTGTAAAGTTTATCTCATTATTTGATATGTTTCTTAGTAATGTAACTAGATTGTTTGAATTCATTTTTATTTAGATCTGTTTATGTTTCATCTTGTCATTGATTAAGCTGTCATTGTTAAAACTTGGTAGAGAATGTATTTATCCTAATCATTGTTTGTTCTTCTGACAGCTCCTTCAAACATTTGATTGGAGGGTTGGATGATGTTTCTAATAAGGCATATGAAGATGCAGAAGCTAAAGCAAAGTAAGTGACGTTTTTTCCTTTGGCTTTAGTCTTCATTTAAAAAAGGTTGTAACAAATATGTTACATATATAAAAATGGTTTTGGATAAATATAAGATCATGTATTTTGTTGGGCTTAATGAAGCTCAGAACTCCTAAGGAAGAAACAAATTACTTAACAACAGACAAACGCAAACTGTTCAAGGTAATTATTATATAGTATGTGCCTACTTCGTAAATATATCTCTCCTTAAACATGAAACCTCAATTTTGTGAGGAAAATAATTTCAACAAGGGAAAATAGCCAGTTTAAAATGCAGAACAAATAACTGAGTGTAAATATATTTCTCCCAGTGAAACTACTTTCTGAATGAATGGGGGTTGTGTTTAGTAATTGTGAATCTGTGTGAAAAATATTAATTTATTTTCCATATGAATGTGTTATTGCTTTACAATGAGTTTTCATGACACTAATATATCAGGATGATATGAGAGAGTATCTTTTCCATTAGTTATGTTTGTATAATTTAATAAAATTTTATCTATATAAATATTTACTTTAAAACAAAATTAATTTTTTGACAAAGGTTTTAAGTAATTTTGAGATTGATTTTTTGCACATTTTTAGGTTATTTAAAAAATGTAATCTATATAATTTTCCTCACTTTACCAATGAAATAGTTTAAGTAGCAATAATTTAGCATTTGATTTCATACAGACCAACTAGAGGATTGAATTGACAACATTTATCATAAGTAGTTCAAAAACAGAATTTGATTTTAACCTAAAAAGCAGCAGAAAGAAAATAATATTTTTGGCTTACAAATATATGGAGATTTAAAAAATTGGTATAAAAAATTGGTATAGAACTAAAAAAAATTGAGAACTTTAATTCTGACTGATAAAATTCTATTATTTTCAAAGCTATGTGCATGAATTAACAATTTCTTCTGTATAGTTGGTTTTTGTTACCTCTGCCCTCCAAAGGGTCATAGGTTTACATCCTGAGGTTAAATGTCAGCAGTGCTTCTGCCAAGAATTGCTCAGGAAATTATACTCTCCAGTTTGAACACCAAATTCCACACGGTCATTGATACTGCCTGTACTGTTGCTGATAGGTATTAATTTGGGGGCTTTTCTACAATAGGTTAAAGTGCACATTTATGCTTACTTTCAACTTTAGTTTCTAATATTAAGCCCAACCCCACTAATAGGTGCTAGAAGAGGCCATTTAAAATACTTTGTAAGGTTTAATAGTTATAAAATTCCCTTTGTTATTATTAGACTTTATCCTTAGCAGAACATTTTCTTGCTCTATAATAATTTGGTCATATATTTTATGACCAAACTTTTATAACTTTTATAACATATATTTTATGACCAAAATTTTATAACTCATAATTTTGGTCATATATTTTAAAAATATATATATTCAATTAAGATTACCCATGAGTCATCATATATATATATGTGTGTGTGTGTGTGTGTGTGTGTGTGTGTGTGTGTGTGTGTGTATGCTTTATATATCTCACTTTTGGCAATCTTTTTTTTTAATTTGTATTTTTTTAATTTGTATTACTATTAATGAGATGATGTGGTATAAACAACTGCATATAATTTAGAGGTATACCTCATACCTCTTCCGAGGTATGTTACCACACCATACCTACCACCATAGCAATGGTGATCATTTACAATTGTCCAGTGAACCCCCTTTTCCCTTCTTCACAACCCCCCACCATTCACCTCTGGTAACCTCAATTCTGCAGTCAGATTTCTAGGGTTAGTTTTGACGTAATTTTGTCTGTTCCATGATTTGTTTCTCTGTATTCCACATATGAGTGAAATCAACTGATATTTGACTTTCTCCTTCTGATTTATTTTATTTAGTATAATCTCTTCCAGTTCCTTCCATGTTGTCACAAGTGACAAGATTTCATTTTTTTTTAAGCTGAGTAGTACTCCATTGTGTGTATATATGCCACATCTTCTTAATCACTCGTTTGTTATTAGGCATTTAGGTTGTTTCCATAACCTGGCTATTTTAATTAGTGCTATAATGAACATAGTAGTGCAAATGTCCCTTTGATTTAGTGTATTTTATTCTTCAGATAGATGCATAGGTGGAATTGCTGGATCACACGCTAGATCTATTTTTAATCATTTGAGAAACCACCATACTATTTTTCCATAAGCTCTGGACCCATGTACATTCCCACTGAAGCTGTTGGTAATATTGAAAATCCCTCTAAAACCTACTTGAGCAACTATCTAAATATTCTGAGAATCACTAGAAAAAGTCAGAAATATTTTAAACTAATGCATTCTTTGAGCTACTTTTGTTACTTTGTTAAACTTTAGACAGATTCTCCAGTGAAAGGTTTTACATAGCTCCTATTTATTTACCCAAAGTCAAGGTCAGTCACAGGCTTCAAATTTGTTGGTTGGTTTTATAAGATAACTGTGGTTTTATAAGATAACTATTGGTTTTATAAGATAACTATGTGCATCTCTTGAGTTCCCATCTTTTGGATTCACTTACATATTCTTCTACATAAAGATTGTAAGGAAAAGAATTATAGTGAATTTCAGATTTAGATAATTATAAGACAGGTGTGGAAACAACTTGTTAGTGTGAAAAATATGATCCTGAACTAGGTCAAGTTCCACTCCTGACTCTCATTCCTAACCAAGAGATCTTGGTCATGATGTAATAGTTATCTCTTCATTTCACTATCTTGTATTTAAAATGGTGTGGGTTTTTTTGTGATTTAATTGATTGTAATATTTAAAAAATACTGTGTAAATTATAAAGAGTTATATAAGTGGACAATGTTGGAAGTATACACCAATGCATTTGATATATAGTTGTATTTACAGACAATTCTACATCACAGTTGTATAAAACTAATTTTATCTGGGCAAGATGTTGTTAATCTTATGTAGGCAAAACTACTCTAACTTTGGTAGCATATCATGAAATTAAACCTAGTCTGAAGGTATCCATTATTGCTACTGTTATAAATAAGTAACAGTTAAAAGAAAGCTCTTCAAAGGATCAGTGAAGGACAATGAAATGACTACCTAATGCTAAGAATTATGTTGCTATTTGAACCATAAATTTGATGGATTATAATGAACCAGTATGTTTATACTTGAATATAAAATGGCTAGGGAAGATTTGTTTGACTAGTCTGTTCAATTAATACTAAATCTAAATGAATACCCATTACATATTACTTAATATTATTTATTATTTAGAAAATGGGAATATCTTGATAAAATAAATGTCCAAAACCTTTGATTCAAACTTTATACAGATCAATAATATAAACTTTATTCCTTGAAATAGCAAATACATACACACACACACACACACACACACACACACACACACACACAAATACCAACTGGAGAATGTATTTGTTATCCAACTGGAATAGGGATTGTTAAGTATTTTTAGCCTGCTGGCATTTTATAACTTTCTAAAAAATAATTGATACCTATAGATTTCTGAAGTTGAAAGCATCTTTTCAATTAGGTGTCCTATCACTGAGAGAAGGCAAACTATGATTTATTTACCAAGGAAAGTTTTTTAGTTGAACTAATAAGTTTAAGAATCTATTTGTGTTAGTATTGTTATCTATTTCAAATCTCTCCCCCTTAAGTACATTGTGACTCCACTTTGTATTTAAGGGACTTATAAGTTTTATCAATGTGGAAGGACTATGAACAGATTCTAATTGGCACTCTCTAGATAATTCTGTTAATGCCGCTAAAGTCCTATATAGATCATGAAGCCCATACATTTAGAATCAAAGTATTCATTTCACTTGTATCAACTTTTTTTGTTGAGGTGTCTTTGATTTATTAGAACCCAACTAAAATATTAATTTTCCATGTGAAATGATCATTGGTATTGTCTCATTACTATGCCTATTTCTGGTAAAAGAGAAAAAAAGTGAGACTAAATGTAAATATTTGAAAAGTTTAGAAATTCTAATATGAAAAACATTGACTGCTAGCACATGAAGAGCACTGGCAAAATGATTTTGCAACATGTGAAAATCTATACCAAGTATTTTGCTCAGGTGACTGGTCTGGGTGATTGGTCCAATGAAATTACTCTCAAAGTTCCTCTACTACAGGATATGTACCATCATCCTGTCTCATGAGATAAAATTATTTTTGATAGGAACGTATCTTTATGGCAGATTTAATCTTTTCTTGTTCACTGCTAATATCAACTAAGGACTTCTCCTTTTAAAACATATATTTATAATTCCAAAGACAGTAGAAGAGATATTAGAAGAGACAGGATCATTAAACCTTATTGAAAGCAGAAAGTGTCAGGTGTGATGAATGGCAGACATTATTTTCCTTTGAGAATATGTATTCATTCATTTAATGAGCATTTATAAATTTACATATGATAAGTTAAGCATTGTGCTTTATGACATCATACCAAATAGAAAATGTATTTTCTGATAATAAGAATTTTGCAATTTAGTGGGGAGACTGGTCTGTATCTCAATGTTTATTTTTAGTATTTAGCTCTATGAATAAGTTCTACTTATTGTGATATGCCTCTGTTTGGGTAGAAGAATCTCTCTCCTCTTTTAGAACTTTCCTTCCAGAAATATCAAATAGAAAAGATTTTTTTTTCATTAGAAATATTTCTGACATGTGAATATAGGCTATTCTGAAGTGAAATATCTTGGAAATTTACTATCATTGCTTTCTTAATTGTTAATAGTGTACTCAGCAGCAATAGGTCATACATATTTTCTAATAAAAAGCCTATATATAAATATTTCAACTTGTTAATTTTAATACTTGATCATAAAAATATGCTCTCTAAAATAATGTTTTACATGTAGCCACAGGTATATTCCATACTGAAAGATAAACCAAAACAACAATTAAATCATCAGGCTTTCATTTATTATGTCACTTCTATTAAAATTCTGTGCATTTTCACTTCAGTTGAAAAAATAAAGTGAGATTTCAGCTGTCCTAGGTGTTATTGTGCTTACTGCTCTTAAGGAGCCATAGCTAAGCCCTCCAGTTGGAAAGCTCTCACAGTTCTATATATAGAGAGATTCAAAAATTTATTTACTTATGATATAATTTAGTTATTCTCAATATTTTTCTTCACAAGGAAATCTTTGTTCTGGCAAAATCTATGAAAACCTCTAAATGAGTGTAGTCCAGTCTTTTGATCTATATTACTTGATGTGATGTACATTTATTTTTTTTAAGATTGATTGATTGCATGGAAGAACTGGGGTGTAGGCTAAAGGTGCAGGGCTGGGGTGGGGTGGGGGAGAGGACTCACCAGAGACAGAGGGGAGCAGAACAGGTGGATCTACTAACATACACTGCTGAGGGGGGCAGTGGGCGAGACAGGAGAGGTCTGCTGTGCTATATGTGGGTTAGCTCCCTCTCAGAAGCCCTATAATGTAGGTTTAAAGCCTCCCTGCAAAGACTTTGTAGCCCCTGTGGTCCAGCCAGCATAACACATATTCATTCACTTTGTGTATTTATTCAATAAATATTTGTGTGCAACAGAATGTTACATATATAAATGTATAAATGTAACGTGTAAAGCACTGACTAAAATAGAATTGCCCCTCATCTTCATAGTGCATGTGGTTTAGTGAGGAAAAGAGAAGGGCGTTAATCATTCTGGGAATGTTTCCATGAGGAAGTGACACTTTGAGATGAATTTTGAAGACTGCATGGTAAGATTTAGTTAGCAATATTTGGGCAAGGAGGTATGGAGAGCATCTTATACAGAGAAACAGCATGTACAAATTCCTCAGGATAGATAACAACATTACATATTTAAGGAACCAAAGTGCCAATAAATATGGTAGCAGGCAGAATACAAAAGAGCTATCAGAAAGAGAATGGCAGAGTCCAAATCTTGCAAAATTTTATATTCCATGTTAGGGACTTAACAAAGTACATCCAAGTTATAAGCTAATGCATGGGATGAGTTTATATATATAATCAAACATTTTCCTCCATGTTGGAGAAGAGTAAAATGAAAGCAGGGAGAACAACTAGAATATTTTCCAGTTAAAAGGTAACGTTAGGTGGGCCTAGAAGGAGAGCAGTAAAGAATTTGAGTAAAGGGCCTCCCTGGTGGTGCAGCGGGTTAAGCACTGCACTGTGGATCTGTCAGCAGCAGTGACTTGAGTTTGGCCAGGGAGATTCCCACATGGTGCAGCAGACCTCTCCTGCCTCACCCGCTGCTCCCCTCAGCAGTGTATTTCCATATCTGCCTGTTCTGCTCCCCACTCTGCCGCTGGTGAACCTTCTCACCACCCCACGCCTCTGGCCTGTGCTCCAGCTTGTATGCAAAAATAAATCTTAAAAAAAAAGAATTTGAGTAAAGAGAGAGCGTAAAGCATTTGAGAGAGATTGAGGGCAAAGTCAATAGGTCTTCATGTGGAAACATACTGGTGACAAAGAGGAGAGAGTACAAGGATAATGCAAGAATTCTTATTTTGGAAATAAAGAGACTATGGCATTCTCTGAGATCATGAAAGATTGTATGACTGCTATGTTTCAAATGTAGGGTGACCTTGAATAGCTTTTGAGCTATCAGGTTAAATATGAAGTACCTTTGAGACTGGTTCTAAGTTTTCAGAACTCAGAGAAGAAGGTGGTATTCATTTGCAAATAATGATCCTTTAACTAGTAGATGGTAATTAAAGATATGGCGTGATAGAAAATAGAGAATGAGAGAAGCATAACACTGAGGATTGATTGTTGAGGAACTTTAGCATTTAAGAAATCAAGGACACACACACACACACACAAACACACACAACCCCACACTGAAAAGGAGAGAATAGAGGTAGAAGGAAAGATGGGTACATCCCAGAAACCAAGAAAGGCATTTGTTTCAAGAATGGGGGAGGAGACAATAATATTGTAAGTTAGTGAGAGTTCTAGTGAGTTAGGTAACAAATGCCAACTAGATTTAGCAAACCACTTGTTTACTTTCATTTTCAGGTGATGTGATTGGGATTGAGTCCCCAAATATAGACAGAAAATGAATCTGATTTAAAGAAGCAAGAGTCAATGAGTTTATGCAAAATTATAAGACATCTCAAATAAGTTAGCCAAAAATAGATAATGAGAGATTATTAATCTTCAATATTGTGAGAGAATTGACCATTTTAAATCCAATCAAGAAGGAGAGAATTGAAGACCTAGAGCATTTACGACTAGACAAGTGGGTCTCTGGTCCTTTTAGGACAAAAACAGACCTCTTTGAAGGAAAGATCTGAGTATTTTCACTCTAAAATTCACACCACTTTGTGATGTGTTTTCTTAACCCAGAAGCTTTCATGTTTCTGTCATATATTAGGCAATATTTCATTAGGTTTAAATATTGTTCTTACTTTAAAGCACCTAAATAAAAAAAATCATCTAAGAGGAATTAAAATATTTTCCATAAAATCATAGTATAAGCTCTTTTTCCTCTAGAGGAAATATAAGCCTCCATTTTGGAGGCTTTTGTTTTGGGGCTAAATAAAGAATGGTCACTGAGCAAGAAGACACCAGTTTTCTGAACTTAAAGTCCATTTTATCTTGCTTTATTCTTAGTGCACCTCAATATATCTATTTACTCTCCAAATTTGTCCCCCCAAAAGAATTTTTCATAATAGATTCACATAGTACAAAAATATAAAATGAACAAAAAAGATGAAATGAAGTAGGGGGCTATAATAAGACTAGTATTAGACTAGTACCCAACACAGGACACTTGTATGAATCAACAGTGAAGCACAAAAAAATAAGAGGTACCATGGTAGATTCAGACTTGTTGCCGCTAGACAGCAAAGCACCACAGTCACTCCCTCAACTCTGCAAGAACAGAGAATCTAGCCTGCTTGTGAAGGCACTGCTCCGCTGACCTTCCAATTTAGCCCAAATGAATATATCACTCCTATTTTAATAATTAGTCCTCACTGATTTAAAGCTACCCTTCTGTTTACAAATTCATTTGAAAAGGAACATTTTAGTGTGATATTTTCAAGATTACTGTTCTTAGCCTCACTGTTTGACACAATATGACAACAATTAAAGATGTTCTCTCATTACATTGTATTAGCAGAGACAACTCTTTATTTTCTCACTCTGCTTGTCGTGGGGCTGTTGCTCTTTAGAACCAGAGAGAAATGCTGATTGTGCTAGCCCTTTGGAAGCTCACTCATCAAATGTATCTCAAAACACAAAAGGCTATGCAAACAGTTTTGTTTGGTAACATCTACCCAAATGCCCCAGGGTCATCTAGCATCTAACAAACATGAGATTTTTAAATACACAATCAAATATGCATGAAGTTGTTCTTTCAAACATCCTGACTTTGAAATTTTGGCATTTCTTATGCTTTGGGCTGTGTGTGTGTGTGTGTGTGTTTGGCCAGGCATTTTAAAGATCTTAGTATTCCCACAAACTTATCAAGAATTTGCTTAAACCAATTTGGATTTGATCTCAGCAATTCTTGGGGAAATGAGCCTGGAAAATTGTTTTTCCCCCATGGAAAGAATTCAACTGAGCAATATCCTGTTCCAAAATGGAAACTAGATGCCAATTAAATGGAAAGGACACTGAGAATGGCTTTATGAAATAGCCCTCAAACCAGAATTAGAACTTGCTGACCATTTCTAGGGCTGAGTAGTCAGAAGACAACCAGGTCCCATTCCCTGAGCTATAAAAATCGTTTTCCATTTTATTGCAGTGCAAAGCTTAGGAGACTTAAAAAAAAAAAAATTGCAGCAGTTGGCCCTGAACTAATAAGCTGGCTTTCAGCTGTGTAGGAGCTGTTTACTTTTCAAATTCCAGTACATGTAATCAGGTTGGAAAGGGGTATAGGATAGTTTCCAAGGCCACTGAGATGCTAACAGATTAATACTTCAGTATGACTTGTGACTGCAGAGAACATCAAGTAAATTTTTCTTTCAAATATAGTGAGACTGATTTGGTGACTCTCTTAAATGATTCTCATGATACAACAAATTGGCCTTAGGTAGGAGCATTTTTTATTTTTCTTTTTTTTTATTCATTAAAAATGTTAAAACTCTCAAAGGCCATTTGCTAATTTGTCTGTAAGTACTTTAAGACTCTGTAGATAGCAAGAGGTGAATTTTATAGAGGTGAATTTTGGTATGTCCTTGCATACAGCCTTTTCTAATGGATAGAGCAGGGAACTAAAGATGATTGAAAATTCCAGTGCTTGGTGGATGCAGACAAGTTATTTCCTTCTGACTCTTGTTTTCTTCTTCTGAATAGGAATGATGATTCCTTTCAACCATATTGCCATATTAGATAACAGTGATTGGAAATGACTTTCAAAACATCAAAGCTCTTTCAATCCCAAGGATAGTTTGGCCTCATATGGCAATTTAGTTTGGTCTATCCATATCGCCAAGCTCACATAGAAAAGAAAGCAACCCAATGCATGTCCTTGGGTACACAGATGTCTTAGAGCCTGTTTGTGAAATGACACTTTCTAAAATGCAGAAAAGAATAATATTAATATACCCTTTTATAGTCTCAGCAGTTTTAAATGAAAAATAACTTTGGCTGAATTTTCCTTCTTTATTCAGGCCAGTCTCTTTTCCTGGAGTAAATATAGTTTATAGCATAATTCTAATCCAGCTTTTTACATACCACACTGGAACCTTCTATTTTTGTTTTTAATTTTGAAACAATGTTGTATTAAATATATACCTTAGGCATGCATCATTGTAAATCAACATCTTTACTTAGTACATTTAGTTAATCATTAAAAGTCCAAGTCTATGGTTCATTCAGCTAACCCTTTATAACGAATTGACCTACCTTCCTACCTACTTCTCTTTTGATAACAACTCATTTGTCTTACAATCTAAAGGTTTATTTTTGTTTTTTTTTACTTCATTTGTTTTATTTCATGTGCAATAGAAATAGACAGTATTTGTCTTCCTGTGTCTAACTTATTTCATTAATCATAATCCCCTCTAGGTCCATCCATGTTGTTGCAAAGGGATTTTTTTCTTTTTTAGAGCTGAGTATTATTTCTCTGTGTGTGTGTGTGTGCGCGTGTGTGTGTGCGTGCGCGCGCGCGCGCATGCACGCATGTATGCATCTTCTTCATCTAACCGCCTGTCAGTAGACACTTAGGTTGTTTCCTGCTGTTACCTATTATAAATAATATTGCAATAAATACAAGGGTACATATGTCTTCAAATTAGTATTTTTGTATTATTTGATAAATACTCAGAAGTGAGACTATTTCATGTGGAATTTCTATTTTTAATTTTTTTTGTGATTAAATGAAAATAAGTATCTACTTTCATATTTTTTTGTATTTTTAGTGCATTTAAAATGTAATTTTACAAATTCTTTTGTTACATCTTGCTTTTGTTTTTTTCTCTACCTCCATCTATTTCCCCTTGACCCTTTCTCCCCCACCCTTAACCTCAGAAACCTCCCTTCATATATATATATATTTATTTATTTTAAGATTTATTTATTTTTACATACAAGCTGGGGTGCAGGCCAGAGTTGTGGGGTGGTGAGAGGTTTCACCAGGGACAGAGTGGGGAGCAGAACAGGCGGATCAACCAAAATACACTGCTGAGGGGAGCAGTGGGCAAGGCAGGAGAGTTCTACTTTGCCACGTGAGAATCTCCCCAGCCAGGCATCTAACTCTCCCAGAAGCCGCTCACAGCTCCACAGCACTGAGCTTAACCCGTTGCACCACCAAAGAGGCCCACCTCCCTTCATATATTAATATATGCTAGTTTTTCTAAGAATTTTATTTTGTCAACTTGTCAGGTATGTAAATGTCCAATATTTGTCTTTCTCATTCTGGCTTGTGTTACTATACATGATTCCCTCAAATTCCTTCCATTTGCTATAAATGTCAGAATTTCATCTTTCCTTAAGGATGAATATAGTATTCCAAAATGTGGATATACCACATCTTGATCCAACCTTCTCATAATGGGAATTTAGGTTACTTACGTGTCCTAGTTACTCTAAGTACTGCTACTTGTAGAACATAGAGCCTATTGAGTTGATGGTTTCACATTTTTTTTTTTTTTTTGGATAGATGCCCAAGAGTGAGATTGCTGGGTCGTATGTTGTGTCCACTTTTAGTTCTTTAAAGGAAATTTTTGTGGTTTTCCATTATAACTGCACCTATCTACTGTACATTCCAACAGTGTAATAGAGTTCCACTTTCTCTGTATCCTCTCCAGAACTTGTTGGTATGGGGGATTTTTTTTTTTTTTTAATGTTTGTCATTCTCATGAGGTGAGACATCTCATTGGGGTCTTAACTTGAATATCCCTTCTTAGAAACGATGGTTAGCATTTTTCCATTATCTGTTGGCATTCTGGATACACTCCTTGGTGAATTATCTGTTCATATCTGCTGCCCACTTACTGTGTTTTTCTATTGTTGAATTCTATGCATTTATA
>PVIJ01023425.1:0-14271 GCA_004024925.1 Scalopus aquaticus | reverse complement strand
AGTGGTTGGACCAGTTCACATTCCCACCAGCAGTGTAGAAGAGTTCCTTTTTCTCCACATCCTTTCCAGCATTTGTTGTTGCCTGTATTTTTAATGTGTGCCATCCTCACAGGTGTGAGGTGGTATCTCATAGTGGTTTTGATTTGCATTTCCTTGATTATAAGTGATGTTGAACACTTTTTCATGTATCTTTTGGCCATTTGCTTTTCTTCTTTGGAGAAGTGCCTTTTTAGCTCTTCTGCCCATTTTTTGACTGGGTTATTGGCTTGTTTTTATTGAGTTGTGTGAGTTCCCTGTAAATTTTTGTTATCAGTCCTTTATCGGATGTTTTGTGTGCAAAGATCTCTTTCCAGTTGGTAGGGTGACCGTTTGTTTTGGTTAATGTCTCTTTTGCTGTACAGAAACTTTTTATTTTGCTGTTATCCTACCTGTTTATCTTGTCCTTTACTTCCTTCGCTTTGGGGGGTGTGTCTTTAAAGATTTTGCTGAGATGTATGTCGTGTAGAGTTTTGCCTATATTTTCTTCTATAAAAAAAAATAAATAATTTCATTCAAAAATCCTCTAAACACTTTGAAGAGAATATCCTTAGATAAAACATTAATTTATAAAGATACTTATAATAAGAAGTAGAATCTTTTAGCTATTTAAGTGATTCACAAATATAAAATTGTTTTCAACTCCTTATTTTTCAACTTTTTATTATTCATAAAGCTAACTTATAAAAACCGCTACAAAGTATTAAATAGTAGCACTTCATTTTAAAATATCTTAAGTCTCCATAATTTTAATACCTTTTTGAGTAGTTGCCAGTTTAATTTTCAGTATGTGCATTTAGTGGTGAATTATTTATTATTTCCAGAAAGTCTTTCACAATTTTATTTAGTTTTTTTCATCTTTTTAAAGGGATCATAAAATAACAGTCTTTTATTAGGAATGTATGAAGTCAGTAGGAAATTAATATTTTGCAAATAGGTCTGTGGATAGAAATGTCACATATTTCTTGGGGTATGGAATTTCTTAGATAAGAATCACTCTATCATATGACACTAAGCTACTCTCCTGTTCTGAAACTGTTATATACTTTTAAAAAATAAAAAGGCAGTGATTGTTATGAACTATTGAATTTTATTTAATTAATTATCTGTCACAATACTATTTTATTTTCTGTGGAATGAATTTAACTTTATCACTTTACCTGAGAACCAATTGACATTGAAATGTGCTTCAAGGAATTGTTTTGTTATGCTAAGATATTTAGGTATCTTCTATCCTTCTGAAAAAAATACTCTAAAGATGGAATAAATAGTGGATTAAGACATTTGTAAGTAATTTTAAAATATGTAGACTCATTTTGTAGAACAGGAAATTCATAGAATCTCTGATTCTCATCTTTGTCTTCCCTAAGCACCCTGCATTATCTGCTTTATTGTCAGTGCTATCTTGGAAGAAGGTTCTTCCTTGTTTTTCTTGACTTCATATTTCCACCTCCTTTATTTATTCTCAGTTGTAACTTCAGTCTCCCCTTCTTCTTATAGTCAGATGAAAGGTTCATTTTTGTCTGATCCTTTATTTGTTTTTTATATATTCCATATAAATGAAACAATCTGATATTTGTCTCTCTAATTCTGACTTATTGCACTTAGCATAATCCCCTCCAGTTCCATTCCTCATTCATGTTGTCACAAATGGCAAGACTTTGGCTTTTTTCTTTTAAACAGAAAAGTGTATATGTATCACACCTTTCTAATTCACTCACCTGTCTTTGGTCACTTAGGTTGTTCCCAAAACTTGGTTATAGTAAATAGTGCTGCAGTAAACACCAGAGAGTGGATATTCCCTCAAATTAGTGTTTTTGCATTCTTCAGATAGATAGTATGAGTAGAATTGCTGGGTATATTTGATATATCAATTTTTAAGATTTTGAGAAATCGCCATACTATTTTCCATAGAGACTGTACCAGTCTGCATTCCCACTAACAGTATATGAGGGTTCCTTTCCTCCACATTCTCGCCAATATTTGTTGGTTCTGTGTTTGTTTTTTGATATGGTCAATGCTACAGGTGTCTGGTGGTATCTTGTGATTTTGATTTGCATTTCCCTGATTTTTCCTGTGTCTGTTGGCCGACTAGCTGTATGTGTTCTTTGGAGAGTATCTGTTTAGTTCTTCTGTTCATTTTTGTTTTGATTGGGTTATTTATTTTCTTTTGATTGAGTTGTGTGAGTTCTTTGTAGATCCTGGCTATTAGTCCTTTGTCAGATGCATGATGTGAAAATACCTTCTCCCATTCAGTAGGGTTTTTGATTCCTTTCTGATCTCTTTTTCTAACTAACTCTTGATCATTCTTTTGGATTCATCCTAGAGATGACTTTCCCCAGGAAACCTTTGTTGTTTTTCCATGGCAAGGCGGAGTCATTTGTGTCTCCACAGGTCTGCTAGTACATACTGCTGGTATACACAATCCTGTAACTGTTTATGTGGCCCTTTCAGGTACATTTCAATGCTGTGTTTTATTTGCTATTATGGCACTCTTACTATGCACAATCTAACTTGAACTATTGTAGGCAACTTGTAAGTATTTGTTTAATAAGTAGTAATGGATAGATTAAGAGATTGATTGAATTAACTTATTGGCAATCATTAATAACCCAATTTGGTTTGCATTTTATAGATTTTAGGTTGAAACACACAGTTTAACAGCTTTTGGGTTACTAAAAGGAGTATTTTATTACAGGAAAGGCATAACATTGAAAAATTTCTTTCCAAGAACTTGCATAATGTTTTTATGCATTTTTTGAACAATTTAGTTCTCTCTGTTTTTATATGATTCTAGTATAATAAAATCATATAAAATCAAGAATCAGATAATTATTTCATTGTTGCTATACATTCTTCTATAATATATTATCTGTGTTGTTTTAATGTATATCTAAAGGTTTATAAAAATGTACTTTGATATTCTGTATAATCTGCCAGACAGTCAGGTGTTATAAAAATTTATAAACTACCTGCTGTGTTCTAGTAACTGTGTTTTACATTTTATGTACATTATACTATCAAATTCTTAGATTATATATATTTACATAACTCTTTGATAGGTGAAGGAAATTGTTCCCATTTTACAAATTGAGGAATATAAGATTGAGAATGTAGTGATCAAGTTTCTAACCTGAGTGTCCTGATACCCCAACATGTGGGCCAAATTGTACCCTTTTCAATTTCATTTAATTTGTGGGAAAACTAATCACAAACTCTCCCCTCATGTAGGTATGGGATAAAATAAAAACACCATGGCTTTTTAAATTTTTGTTCATAATAAAGTCTCTGTAACTGAAAGTGTGGGTGTTACACACTAATCAGAAATAGCAAGTACATAGAAATAGGCATGAGTAATCCATAGATACTTATGCAAATGACATAAAATATGTCAGAAGATACTTATGCAAATGACATAAAATATGTCAGAAGATATTAGTTATATATATATACATGCATACGTGTGTGTGTGTGTGTGTGTGTGTGTGTGTGTGTGTGTGTGTGTATGAGTCTTAGGGCAAGAAAAAGTCAAGGCACTGGGTTTGTTTAGAGGATGTAGTGGCTTTCTCAGTCCTTCTGCCAGCAAAGGAGTAGCGTAGCTTTGGGTAAAGGTATCAGTTACAGGATGGTGCCAATATCATACCAATAATTGAAAAAATGTTTTTCTAAAATAATGTCAACATTTAAAAGCAATAGTAGCTTTTAGAGTGTGCTTTTCATATTTGTAACATTTCTGAAAATAATTTCCCAGCAAATACACATACACACACATTTATATAATCTTGTTATATAGTAAATGCCATCCTAGTTAACCATGAGAGATATTTGAATATAGTAAAAACTGGAAGAGTGATACTAAGTTCTTGCCAGTGAAAGAATCTTAAATATAAGAACTTAAGAACCTAAAATATAGATCTAGATTAAGGTAGTATGGGGTAGAAATAAAAACACTTTGAATAGTCAGAGAAGTCCAGCATTTGGGCAAGCTGTTTTGTAAGCTTCACATTCCTCTTGGAAAACAAAGATAATCTTACTATTTACCTCAACGGGTTGCTTCTCTGGGAAAATTGAATAAAAAGTTGACTGTAATGTGTTTGACCCATAGTAAGGAACTGATAAATGTGATCATTTTAGTACTGTTGTTGATGGAAACGGTTGGGTTATTCTACTGCTACACTTAGCAAGGTAAAGATTATATTGTTTCATTTGGGTCCATATCATCAGTTGGTGGCTATGGAGGCTACTTCCTTTTTTTTGTACATTTATTTTGGTTGACTACATGATCTCATAAGCATGCGTTTCTACTATAGAAAAAGTGAACTTTAGTGTCAAAGTGTATCTTCTGTTTTTATTCTTTTTTGGATAACCGCTGAAAGTTTTAAATGGGCTTCCTTCGTTACTTAGAGAACTGCTTCATTTCTGGTGAATTCTAAGTGTCAGGTCATAAACAACTTCAGTCCATATATACTAATCCCTTAAAAGTTGAATCAAAAAGGTTACAACCTCATATATTATTACGAATCAAATAATCTTCCCTCAAATTAAAATCATGACTCCCACATCATGTCCTTTCCGGTATAAGCTTCCAAGTAAAGGATACTAGAATTAGAAAAGGTAATTCTGGATTCAACTTTGCTTAGTCTTAAGAAAACAAAACAAAACAAAACAAAAAACAACAAACCAAAAGAAGATACTCAGTTCTGCAGAGTAAGCAATTAAGGTTAAGTTTTCTTTCTTAAAGAAGCCAGTGGGTATTCTGTGTTGAATTAGCTTAAAAGTTCAGTTTATATAAACACCCACATTTTCATTTTTTTTCTAGATTTAGCTATTCTTTTAAAAAGAAAATGTTATGAAAGGACAATTTTATAGGAAATTTTTTGTATAAGATTACTTCTGAATGTGGAAGAGAGTTTAACTAGATGTGTGCTAGTGTAATATCTTTTCTGGTGGCTCTATTCCTGTATGAATTCAAACTAAGTATCACACTGAAAAAAGTAAACATTTTAAGGACTTTTATTTCATCAAATTTCTGAGGCCTGATGGAAAGAGTTCAAAATTAGTTAGAATCCTAACTTTGCCACTCGGGGTGGTAATTAGGCTTTCTGAGCCTTAAGTACCCCATCTGTAAAATTGTGAAACTACCTACTTTAAGGGCTATTACAAGAATTAAATGAGATAATGTCCATAAAATGCCTAGGATAGCATCTGGCACATAGCAGGGACTCCATAATACTTCTCATCTCCCTTCTCTGGCATCATTTATTGAAATTTTACTAGCAGTCTGAGATTACTTGTTTTATCCTAACTCTCTAGAATTAGTAGTATTTGGTACTGAATTCATGGCATAGAGAAGAAATCTAAATACAACAAAATTCTTTTGATTCAGGGTAATTCAGACAAAGTTTCTGACTATTCTTGAAATTTAGAATATTTATGTGAATTGAAGCATGGACTGTACAGAAGGCAGGTTAATAGAATATTGCTATTTTTGCTTTAATGAATAGACAGATTTGATTTATTGGCACACTATCATATGATAATATAATTTGTAAACTATTTTAGAAAAGAATACTTTTCTCAGTACTTTAAAATCTCCTTGTCATTTTTTTCCCATTTGGTAATTTTTTTTTAAAAAAATGTTACTCCTGGCTGACCCAAATAATAAATTTCTAGAATCTGAATTAATGAGTTATAATTATTGTTTTATAATTTGAAAACATATTTTTACATCGAGAACTGTATTTTAAGTTTGATATTTCTTAGCCATGGGTAAAAATATTCTACATTTGTTAGGATATTTTAATATTCTCGTACCATGTGCAACAAATGCCTACAAATAAATTGTATGATTTTTTTCCCCTTCAGTTTATCTCTACCTTTCATTGTTACTTTCTCTGTATTTATCCCTGAATGGATTTTTACTGCCAATTTACATTCTTAAACAATGTTCTTGTGATGATAGTAATGCCTAGAGACTGAAAAAATAAACTAAATGGGATCTAAAGGTTTTTTTCCCCCTATAGATTTGTATGAACTGGAAACAATCTCAGCAATTCCCTGAATTAAGGAATTTCATAATGTTCCTATTTATGTTAATACTAGTAATTTAAGAAATTTGCCTACTGGCTTACTAAGGACAGGAACTAAAAAAAGAAAAACGTGGGATAACTGATCAACTATCTATTATTTTTTCAAGTGGATTTCTCACTGGTTTTGAATTTTATGAGGAAGTAAAGTTCTCTTACAATCCTTTAGTTTTTTAATTTATTTAATTCTTTCTTCATTGTCTTTTAGAACTCTTGATGTTTCGGTGAGCTTTAATGGAGGAAAATCTGTCCTCTCCAGCTCATTAATAGTCACAGCTACAGAATGTGTAAGTAAAAAGTTTGCATGGAGTTCCCTTTAAAAACTAACGTCAGGAAATTATATATGGACTTTCAACATTGTTGCATGCTAGAATAAAGAAGGTACAGACAATTATACTGGAGGCTGTGGTAAAAACAAATTTATCTAAAATTTATTTTAGATTGCTTTATTCTTTTCTTTGGTTTCCTTTAAGAGGGGTTTTAAGATAGCATACTATTTTATTGGCTATTTAAAAAGTTCAAGTCATGTTTTACATCACCATAAGACAAGAGAATGATTTCCAAATGAAGTATTTTTCCTTAAAACAGAGTATATGTAGATGAGTGTTTTCCTATTATGTGAATTGGAGTATGGATCTCAAACACCTCTGTTTTTGAAATTAGTTAATCTTAGTGGGTGACTCATTGTTTTGTCCATGTTGGTGTAAGGAATGAGCTATTGATAGTTTGATAAATAACTTAGATTGAAAGTATATTTTAGTTGAGATAGTTGATTGGCATTACTTAAAATGCAGTTTTTGAAATGTAAACACAAGTGATAAGACAGTATTTTCCTTGTAGTTGATATTTTGAATTTATGGAAAGTTTTGGTAATAAAGATTTTTGCCACAAAACCAGAAAGCACTAAAAGGGACGGACTGTATGGCTGTTATTTTTCATGAGTATATTATCTTTGTAAATGTATATATAAATCAAAGGGAAAACAATTCCAGCATTTCAAAAGACCAAAATCCCAACCTACCATTTCCTCACATCTCATGGTTTCATGGTTTTGTGTTTTGACCTATTGATTTGAGTTATTCCTTCCTCCCCAAAATAAGACACTCTGTATTGTCTGAGTAGTGACAGTTGTGTTTCTTATTATTGATTTTTGCATTGCAGGAAAATCAAGCATCTATATGGACTTCTGGGTCATTCTTGAATTCCCTAGATAACTCTTTATCAATACCTGTTTTTATTTTGAAAATAGCTAGGTCCCCAACCCCCTTTTTGTCTGTAACATGTTGCAATTTGTGGATGTTGCAATTTGTAGTTTTCTTGTCAGCAGGATGTGGTTGTGATGACAAACATTTGTGGTATACAGTTTCTTAGTGTTATGCTCACTGAAATGGCATTCTTCTATCCTTCTTGCTTTTCTGCACCTCCAACCCCTCTCTTTTCACCTCTTCCACACAAGCGAGAACTCATGTCTTTGCCTGAGTTTAAATGACTCATTTGGAATTTACATGTTGTGTACTAGAAGATGTGATCCTAGGTCTTGCTAGTTCTCAGGAGGGTGTAATGTGCCTCAAGGAGTTTTAAGAATAAAGTGATCTCAGAAAAAGGGTATTAGTTGTGTCTGAGATGCAGAGAATGAAAGAACAAGTTGTAATATTAGATAAGGGAACAAAGTAAATTTCTTTTTTTTAAGATTTATTTATTTATACATACAAGCTGGGGTATAGGCCAGAGACATGGGGTGGTGAGAGGGTTCACCAGAAACAGAGCGGGTAGCAGAACAGGCAGATCAGAAACACACTGCTGAGGGGAGCAGTGGGCGAGGCAGGAGAGGTCTGCCACACCATGGGGATTCTCCCAGGCTGGGCGTGGAACTCGCATCACATTCTGCCGACAGCTCCACAGCGCAGTGCTCAACCGCTGCGCTACCAGGGAGGCCCGGAACAAAGTAATTTTCATTGAGAAGGTAGATTTGAGCAAAAATTTGAGGAATGGTGAGCCCTGAAGTCCTCCCCCAGGAAAGTGTGCTTCACACAGACAGCAGCTAGAACAAGGCCGAAGGTGGGACTGTGTTAAAAAAGAGCAAGGCAGCCAGTGTGCTGGAGTGGAAACAGTGAGGAGGTGAAAGGGGAGCAGGCAAGTTGGGGTGAGTAATATAGAGAAGAAGGAGGCAGAGGAATCAGGTAAGGATTTGTAAATGATGATGTGACTGGAGCTTTTCTTTTGAGTGCAATGAAAGGTGACAGGACATAAGTTAATGTTTTAAAAGAACCATTCTGGCTGCTGTGTAAAAATGAACTTTGCAGGTAGGGCTGAAGTGGAAAGACAGAGATTAATTCTGTGGCAGTTTCAGTAGTTTAGAAGAAGGCTGGGTGACTCCACCAGGGAGATTGCAGTGGAGATGTGAAGTGGTTGGATTTGACTGTATTTTAAAGGTGCAGCCCCTGGAATGCCTAGACAGATTAGAAGTGGGTCTAAGAGAAAAATATTAAGGTTCTAGACTTTTAACCTGAGCAACTAGGAAGATGGGTTGTCATGAAGTAGAGAAGTTTTAGAAGATAAGGTGTTGTGTTTTAGAAATTTTGTGTGAAAGGTATTCATTGACCATTTCAGTGGCAGTGTCAGAAAGGCAGTTGGATGTACAAGACTGGAATTTAGAGAGAGAGGTGGGTGGGAGGCACACATCTGAGAAGTGTTGTGTGGAATGAGGTTGTCGACCAGATGCCATATGATTTGTACTGAAAAAGGTTTTCTGGAGGTAGAGTAAGAAAGAGGTTTGGTATTTATGGAAGAACCAAGGTAAACTGGGTCTTGAAAGGAGAGCAGGACTTAATCAAATAACCAGGAGTAACAAACACTTCAGAGATCAATAGCAAACAGGTACTGAGAGAAGATATAGTCAATCAGAGTGAAAATAGTGAACGGAAAGGTTGGAAATTGAATAATTTAGACCTGATTATCAATAGTAAAAAAAAAAAATGAGTTTAGAGTGCATCCTACACATGGGTTTGTGGGTCCCCAATTCCAGTGCACAGAGAAGGGGGGGGAGAATAAAAATGGATAGATTATTCATAATGCTAGATTTATCTAACTTGAAAGAAATACTTAATTCTGAAATTCTGACATTTTAATTTAAAAATATCCTTCGATTGAGGAAAGGATAACTATGAATTTGTCAGATCTGTCCCTTCCCTTCTTCCTTCCCTACTTCTCCCTTCTTCCCCTTCTTCTCTCTCCCTCTGTCTTCCTCTCTTCCTCTTTTCTTCCTTCCTTTTTTCCCCCTCTTCCTCCTTCTTTCTCCCCTTCCTCCTTTCTACTTTGAAGTAGGAGGAAAAATAGTGATAAATAAAAATAGCTTGGAAAATATTAAATAGTAAAGGAAGACCATATTCAAGACAATTATAATGGGGGGGGTAAACGAAACTCAACTCTGCTGAAAAATAGAGCTAGAGAGTTTTAGCTGAGGTGGGGGAAATTACAGGCTTTCTATATCTGCTAATTGACTCTATCTGAAGGAAAAGTAAATGTTCTCCTCTTCTCTTGGCAGGAGTTAATGTCAAAATTCAGAACAAAGCGCTTTTGGAAATTAGCCTCCAAATTGCCACAGAGACTAGAAATTGGGCACCATTTTCTTTGATAATTATAATCAAAGGGATGGTGCTCAGGTCAAGAAAGATGTTCTACTTTGGATCTATGAACTGAAAAGAGACATTGAGTGAGATTTCTATACATTTCAAAGAAGCAGAGAAATATTTTGCAATTATAAAATTTCTAAAGTAGATTCTTGAAAAAATGAGCTCAGAGACCAGGGGTGTATAGGCAGGAAGAAACCTGTTTCATGTTTAATCCATCTGAGGGAAAATGTAGGCTGTCTTGGTCAATAGAATAAGTTATGTGATTTAGAGAAGGAACAGTTCAAGAAATGGGAAAACCAGGACACTTACATAAAGAAGCCAAAGGTAGATGAAATATTGGTAGAGAAAAGGTCAAAGGGGTCTTAGTGTCCTCAGTGCTTCCAACCAGGTTGATGATTTATAGCCTTCTGTGTGAATTTGATCATTCCACTAATTATTACAGGATAATCAATACTATAATTCACATTATCAGAGTGGTAATAATCTTAGGATAATTCTTTATTCTCATTAAATTTAACCATTATTTTGTATTCAAACTCAAATATCATTAGTATGTGGTAGTATTATTTCTATTCTATAGATAGGAACAGTGAGACTGGAGCTGACAAGATACTCCTGCTGATGTGTGTATTCAATTTTTATTCAAAATAGAAGAGGGTAGTGGACAATATTATGATATGTACCAGGCACTGCATTTGAGTGCTACTCAGTCTTGTAGACATATTCAGATAAGATGATCAGGTGGGATGCAGTTGGTAATATTACTCATTCCAGGATGATGCTTTTGATTTTCATAGGCATTTGAAATCTAACAAAAATAGGAAACTGTTACTTTAGCAAGTGGTTAAATCTCATGACAATCCTACAAAGAAGTTTTCTATGTGCACCATGAAGTCTCAGTCCTGTGAAAGCACTTCTGTCACCCAGGTCTCATTTCCTATTTACTCCGGACATTTGTCAGCAGCTTGAAAGGTTAACAGTTGAGCATGTAACTTCTCATTGATCTCCTCCCAGTGCCTGGTCCTTACACAGGGCAGGAGCTCCAAAATGATTTGTTAAATGAATGAATGAAAGTAGCTGTATAACTGGTTTAAAAGTGGGGGAACTAGGGTTTAAATTTAAGAGATTTAGGATTAGAATCTGGGGAGGGTTTATATTTAGCCAGGACTTTATCATTTTTCAGAAGATCTCTTCTGCTTTAAAAAAATAAAGTGGAAGATGTCTCCTTCATCCCCTTGGAACCTCTGCTTTTTTCATGACTCTTTGGGAATAATAATACCATGAACATATTTTCTGAGCATGTGTTAAGTGCTGGATACTGTGCTAAGCATACATATGTGCTAAGTACTTTATAACTTCTACTCACAATTTAAAAGGTGGCAATTGCTGTTACCCTCATTTCACAGATGAGAAAACTGAGAAACTAAGAGTCACTTTCAATCTTTCAAGCACATTTGCGTGATGCGCATAAATGTTTGTAGATGCTTCTATTAGGTGGATTCAATTCTCAGTAGAGTAAGTGGCGGGGTGAGCAAATTTGGACTCATTTCTGTCCCCACTGCCCTCTATATTAGAGCTCTTTGAACCTGAATGCTCTGGAGAGTAAACTACTTGCCCTAGAACAAATGCTAGAATTGAGAATTTAACTCAGGCTGTCTTTCTCCTAATCCTGAATATTTGCACAATCTGCCATTTTAGCAAATCCTAATTTGATTTATGTAAGATAAGGGTTGGCAAATATGTTCTATAAGATGTTAGATAGTGTTTGGGTTTTTTGGGGGGCTATCTGTTTTCTGTTGCATGTACTCAATTCTGCCTTTGTAGCACAAAAGCAGCTACAGATACGTATGCAAATGGCTATGGTAGTTTTCAACAAAACTATGTACACTAAAACTTGAATTTATGTAACATATTCTTTTGATTTTTTTCCAGCTATATAGTAATGTTTTTTTGGGGGGAATTACTAAATAGATGAGCAGCATTTGGCCTTTGGCCATAGTTTTCTAATTTCCAACATGAAATGTTACAAATGAATTAGTAAATGAAATCATCATTTATTTCATGACTATATTTTTCTTCTCCTAGCTCTAAATTCACAGAAACAAAAGTATGGAGATCTACTTCCCTTTTTCTGTGTCTTTTTTTCCCCTAATGTGTTTGCTGTGATTATTTTTTAGACAGATTACAACATTTTATCATGCAGTTTTGAATTTTTTTTTTTTATACATACAAGCTGGGGCACAGGCCGGAGGTGCGGGGCGGCGAGAGGGCCCACCAGAGACAGAGTGGGGAACAGAACAGGCAGATCAGAAGTACACTGCTGAGGGGAGCAGCGGGCGAGGCAGGAGAGGTCTGCCACACCATGTGGGATTCTCCCTGCCTGGGCGTCGAACTCGCATTGCGCACTGCCGACAGCTCCACAGCGCAGCGCTCAACCGCTGTGCCACCAGGGAGGCCCAGTTTTGAAACTTTTGAATGACTCCTATTTCCCATAATTATTTTGCAAAATCCTATTGAGACTTTGATTTGTTTTTCTATTTCTATGATTCTCTTAGTTAGAATTTCAGGTACCTTTGGCAAAGCCAAGTTTTTGATTGTATGTTGTAACTTGATTTTGATGAAAAAAAGGAAATTAGTTGCAAATGAACTTCCAAATTTAGTGTCCAGGATGACTAGAAAATATATTCCTTCTACCCTAATATTCAAGGTTCTGGTGTGTCCCCAAAACCTTAAAAGAGTTTTAGCCTAGATGCCTTCACCAATATCTGGTAGTAAGTCTCTGTCTGGACTCCTCAGTTACATTTTACATCCTAATCTTCATGGATATTTGAAAATACTACCTGCTCTGAACTGTAGTTAGAAAAAAGTGATCCAGCCAATGCCCAATTAAAAGGTCATGCCACAAATGAACTTCAATTCAACAAATGGTCATTACTTAGTAGACACATGAAAAAATGTTCATGATCACTTATTATTAGAAAAATGAAAATCAAGACTACAATGAGATACCATCTCACACCTTGCAGAATGGCCCATATCAAAAAGACCAAAATCAAGGACTGGTGAGCACATGGATAAAAGGACAGCCTCCTGTATGGCGGGGGGAATGCAGACTGGGCCAGCCTTTAGGGAAAGCAGTATGGAGGGGTCCCAAACATAAACATGAATCTGCCATTTGACCCAGTTATGCTACTCCTAAGCATCTATTCCCAAAATCCTACAACACTAATTTGAAAGGAAACTTGCACTCCCATTTTTATTTCAGCACTTTTTACTATAGCTAAACTATGGAAAAAACCTAAGTGCCCCAGAACAAATGAGTGGATCAAGAAGATGTATATATTTGGAATAGTACACAATGGAATACTACTCAGCAAAAAGATAAACTCATGCCATTTGTGGGAACATGGATGGGGCTGGAAGGGACAATGCTAAGTGAAATAAGTCAGAAGGAAAAAGCTAAATATAGGATGGTGTCGGTAATATGTGGAATATAAAATAACTAAAGAAATAGTTAAATAAAGACAAGCTGAAAAACTAACCCTTGATAACTGACTACAGAACTGAAGTTGAGGGCAGGAGTGGAGGAAGGGATAAGAACAAAGAAAGAAGGAAGCATAATGGCCTATAGTGGTAGAATATGGGTGAGTTGCTGGTGGGTGCACTATGGTGGTAATACCTGAGGGGGGTACACCAATATTATCTTAGTGAAAAATAAATAAACAAAAAACATACCCAACTCTTTCTGTAAGGAAGAGAATCACTTCTTTTCAGAATTTTGTATTATGTATCTTTTCGTCAGCTTGTTCAGGTGCTACCAAGTCTCCTCAAACTCTATGTTCCAGACAAAGTTGTCTTTTTCTGAGAAGCCTTTAGTGGTTTCCTCTTCTTTCTTAATCTTTCTTAAACTTCCTCAAGGAGGTCAGCTCAGAACCCTTAGACCCTAGATCAGCTCCCACTTTGACAGCTTTCTGTTGAATCTCCTTCCACTTTCCTCACACTTGTAATGTAATGATGTGTTCAAGACTTATTTCTGCACCTAACCTGTGGATTCCACGAAGACGTGTCCAACATTATGACTTTGGCACCTTTTTAACTGCCTAGCATTTGAAGAGAGCTTTGCCTAATGGGAAGTGAGAGGGTTTTGCTCTCTGCCTTTGATAAAGATCTGTATGTAATCTTACTTCATTTCAGCTGACTTAAGTCTGTAGTTTGTAGCATTGGTATCTTACACTTCTATGTGTTTGATATGTGCTTAATTTGTTTGTAATGTTGGTGAACAATGAAATAATTTCCCTTTTGACGACTGAAGTCTTCTGTGCTCTGATAATGGCTGTGGCAAATAAAAACTAAGGAAGTGGGAAAGCCTGAATTTGCTATGCAGTTAACTGAGCTAATGTCTGGAATGGGGCATGCGATGCTATGTCTCACACATTGACTACAAGTTCAAGTTGTATTGCATTATTTGCTTTCTCTGACCTGTTTCCTATTATGCTTAGCTTAAATATGATAGAGAT
>PVIJ01023424.1:0-14278 GCA_004024925.1 Scalopus aquaticus | reverse complement strand
TCCTCCCCACATATCCCTGTCCTTAGCTAGGTACAGATACCCTCTGCACTTTAGGATCCCCCAATGTGTGCTTCCCAGGCCTTGGCCCCCTAATTTGAAGCTTCATCCCTTCCTCTCCCCCATAAAAGCCCTGGATCCCCCTGGGTGGGAGTGGGACATGGGTGGAGGTGGGATGTGGGTTTCCCTAGGTTCCAAGAATGAGGGGAAGTGGGGCCCTGAGGTGTGTGAGGTTTCCCTAATTCTCCCTCACTTTCCCTTCCTTCCCTCCCCGGTCCCTCCCTTGCTCCTTTTCCCCTCCCTCTCCTGAGCTTCACCCCATCCCTGCAGTGATCTCTGAGCCCAGAAGTCCTCAACTTTCTTTGCAGGAAAGTGCGATGTAGGGTCAGGCAGCGGCAGGTGGCCAGTCTCCCCTGTGAGCAAAATAGAGCATTGATTGGAAAAGAAGCTGCTCTGTGTCTTTCTCCTTTCACGTGATTGGAGAACAGGGACTTCCAGATGAAAAGTAGGAGGGCCTCGGAGTGCTGTCAAGGAAGGAAAGAGCCTGTGGGCAGCCATCAGCTGCTCTCATGAGGAATATAGAGATTGGGGGACCCATTTTCTCGGAGTGGGTGGGGGCAGGAGAGCCTCTCCATCAGTAGGAGGTGGGGCTGGTTAGATTTGTCACCTGTGCCCTTCCTCCTTGATGTTGGGGGCTTGGGCTGGAGGAGGATGGGTCAGGGACCTTGACCGCCCTAAGCCCAGGATGCCAGTATACCCATATAGGGACTTGCCATGCCTGGAGTTTGGCAACAACCAAGGAAGTCCCAGAGGGGAGAAGGCAGTTCCCCACGCCAACTTACAGGCAGGTCGATAAAGCTCAAGGAGAGCATGAAGAGGTAAAGGGGGAAGGTATGCTGCTGGGGTTGATAAAACTTCATCCTGGGAGCACAGTAGGAGGGGGAGTAGCCTAGAAACTCCTGCCTGGACCAATAAACCAACACCCTGGGAGTACCCACCCAGTACACCCTAGAAACAGATGGAGTGAGCAGCCTCCTGCACCCCATTTGTCCGGGTAGTCCCAACTTCCTTCACAGCTGTTCTTCCATGGACTATGTCCGCCTGGACCTCCTCCCAGGGGTACTTTCAGTCTATCTCTAATAAACTTTGCTTTGCCTCCATGTGCCTTTGAATTCTTTTGTGCCAGGCAAGGGCCAAGGACACCAAACCGGAAGCAGAGGAATAGGACTGGAGAGGGAAACGGCCGGCGTGGGTGCGGGTGCAGGGCCCAGTCCCGTGAGGTGGTTGAGATGGCCCGGCTCCCCTACCAGAGGAGGAGCTGGAACAGCCACTTCCAACCCCGGGACGTGCTGTGCTGGCAGGCAGAGCGCTCCCTGGCAGTGGCCCACGCCTCCCTGGACATCCTCTCCCACCCTGCCACGTCTGCCGTGGCTGGGACTGACAGCCTCCCAGGCAGCGAATGGCACTGGAAGGTGGAAGGTGCAGTTCTAACCCCCTGCCTGAACAGGGCCTGCTGGGAGTGAGGGCGGAGCAGCAGGCCATGCAGACTTGGAAAGTAGCAGGTCGCTCTCTTCACCACATGTCTGGCCCAGGTACTCCAGATCACCAGATCGGCCGCTTCTCTCTTCCTATGGCTTGCCCTCTGGTCCTGGGGTCCCGTCTCTGATCGGCAGTGGGCTGCCCCTTCATTCTCCCTGGGTCCTCCCAGAAGGCTCCAGGACCTCCTCTGCGGCTGGGGCCATCTTCCACAAGCGGCTGTGGCTTGGACTTTGTAACATGGATGCTGTCTGGGCCGGGAAGCCTGCCTCTGGTTCCAGGCTGGCCTGTAAACTCAGGCAGTTCTTTCTCAGCTCTCCCTCATCTCACTCTTTGTAAATAAATCCCATTGTTATTTCCCCCGGAGGGTCTGTGTTTTTTTTTTTTTTTTAAAGATTTTTTTTATTTATGCATATAATAACTGGGGCATGGGCCAGAGGTATGGTGTGGTGAAAGGATTCACCAGAGACAGAGTGGGGAGCAGAACAGGAGGATCTATTGAAGTACGCTGCTGAGGGGAGCAGCATGCAAGGCAGGAGAGGTCTGCTGTGCCATGTGGGAAGCTCCCTGGCCAGGGATCGAACTTGTGCTGCAGTAGCTGTGGATAGCTTCATAGTGCTGTGCTTAATCTGTTGTGCCACCAGGGAGGCCCAGGAGCATCTGCTTTTGGGTCATATCCTGCAGTTCCAGTGGGCAGGTGAGGCCCCACCAACCAGGTCATTCTCCTGCCCCCCAGTTTACTAGTTTTCATGACCCCCACCAGTGTTGCTCATCTCAAACTAAAACTCCATCCTCATTCAACATTCCCAATGTCTGGGGGTGGGCAGAACTGACAAGTCCCCCTCACCACACGTGCCCCTCTTCTAAGTCTGCTCTCCTCAGCCCTTTATCCATCTCCTCCCACCCCCAGCAGAGGGAGGTGGAGCTGCACGTTACAGACGTGGACTTCCAACGACTGAGCAAGCCTTCCAGAGAAACTTCGAGTTGTCCCTTCCAAATCTTCTATCAATAGATCTCTATCTCTATTCCCATGCGTCATTCCAGCCATGGTGCTGTTATCAACTCCAGCTATATATAGCCTCGGTACTTAGTTCAAGAACCCATAAATTAAAGAGCAAAATATAAAATGATGACAGGCTCGTCAAGGTGCCAGCTACTTAGAAACCAGAGGCTAAGCACCTTGTGTATGGGACAAGCAGCTGTCACTCCTGGGCACCTGCCCTGCAGTCCCAGGGGAGCCTCTATCTCCTCATACCCCTTAGCCTTGGGGTGTCAGGGAGGGTACCCAGAGGCCACCCTCAGAGGGACGTCCAGTATCCAGGGCTTCTCTTTTGGGAGATGGTTGTATGGAGTCAGGTGGCTGCTTGAGCTGATGGCGTGTGTTCCCAGAGGCCCATTCTCAGACATGCGCTGGCCCTTGGGGGAGACTTGTGAATTAAGAACCAGGAAGTGGGTTTCCCTGGTGGCACAACAGGTCAAGTCTCAGCACTAAGAAGCTCTCCACAGCCACTGAAGCAGGAGTTCGATCCCTGGCCAGGGAGTTTCCCACATGGTGCAGCAGACCTCTTTTGACTTGCCCGTGTTCACCTCAGCAGTGTATTTCAGTCGATCCTCCTGTTCTGCTCCCCACTCTGTCTCTGTGGAATCCTCTCACCCTCCACACCTCTGGCCTGCATCCCAGCTCTTGTATGCATAAATAAATAAAATAAATCTAAAAA
Source organism: Scalopus aquaticus (assembly GCA_004024925.1). Lineage (NCBI taxonomy): Eukaryota > Metazoa > Chordata > Mammalia > Eulipotyphla > Talpidae > Scalopus > Scalopus aquaticus. Next base: position 11,027 of record PVIJ01023424.1, on the reverse strand, counting down.
AAAAAGTGAACCAGCACCCAGTGGCCATGTGCATCAGCTGGTGCCCTGCACAGAACATAAAAAAGAAACTTCATTTAAAACTTGTTGCAACTCCCACCCCTTCTTCCACTGCTATCCACACACTGACATCTCCCATAGATTAGGTCACATCATCTCTCCCACTTTCTCAAGTCTAGAAACCTCTAACCAAAGGATCATGGCCTCACCTGCAACTCTCTTCATAAGGGGCACACTCAGTTTAACTTGCTGCTTCCACCTAAATACAACAGTGCTGCTTCTCTTCCACCTTGCAAATCTCATGCAAGGTCATGAGGACCATATTCACCTGGAACTACCCAGGGATGAAAGTTCTAGAGAATGTTGTCTGAACCAAGTTGGCCAGAAAATCCATCATAGTTATCTACATCTCTGTTCATTTTTATTACCAACACAATATCCTTGAAACCACCAATAATTGCAAGCAGCATTTCTTCTAACATTAACAAACACTCTGACACTGCCAACAACTGCCAGTCATTCTTCACCAATTATCATCACTTTCCCATCTCCAACACCACCATCTTCTAGACTGTTAACATTAATATAAGAACAGTTACAACTGTCCCTTCGAGATCAGGAACGAGACAAAGATGTCTGCTCTTACCACTTCTATTCAGCATTGTACTGGAGAGCAACTGGTCAAGAAAAAGAAACAAAGAGTATCCTGATAGGAAAGGAAAAAAAAAACTGTATTTTCAAATTCCATGCTCATCTATCCAGAAAATCCATTGAGACCAAAATATTATTATTAGAACTAACACATTAGTTCAACAAGTTTGCAAAATATAATAAAAAATCAATTGTAGTCTATGAATAAAAATTAAGATGAAAAACAATAACATGGTATCACTTATAGGAGGAATATAAGAGTGCCAAATGAGAAATCAGAAGAAAATAGCACACAAATAAAAAATAGGAACAAAAACTAGCAGGCGACCACAATAAGAGACATTCTGCAGGGGAGGTGGAGGAAGAGGGACCAAAAGAGGAGAGAAAAGAGCACAAGGGACTATGGTGATGGTTCACCAGTGAATTGGTGGTGGGAAACCTATGGGGGGTACATAATGATGTAAAGGATATAAATTAAAATTAAACTTTTAAAAAATGATGATAACAATAACATTTACAATGGCATTAAAAATATAAAATACTTAGGGACAAATCTGACAAAAGACATGCAAGACCCGTATTCCAAAAATCACAAAACATTGCTGAGAGAAATTTAAAACCTAGCCAAATGGAGAGATACACCTTTCTCATCAGTTGGAAGATTGAAAACTGTTAAAATGTCAATTCTTCCCAAATTGATTTGTAGGTTTAACATAATCTCAATAAAAATTCTAGGTTATTGTCGTCGTTATTTTTTTTTCAGAAATGACAAATTGATTATAAAGTTCATATAGAAATGTAAAGGGCATAGAATTGCCAAAACAACTTTGAAAAAGAACAAAGTTGAAGAGTTAATACTACCTGATACCAACCGAACTCGTGCTGCAGAGGCTCTGGATAGCTTCACAGTGCTGCGCTTAACCCATTGCACCACCAGGGAGGCCCATATGCAGTATGTTTTAATGGACAATGTAGTCTGTGAGAAATTGTAAGTTATTCTTGACATATTAAGAACTAAACTCAGGCCGCCCTGGTGGCCCAATGGGTTAAGTCCAGCACTATGAAGCTATCCAGAGTCACTGCAGCATGAGTTCAATACCCGGCCAGGGAGATTCCCACATGGCACAGCAGAACTCTCCTGCCTTGGCTGCTGCTACCCTCAGCAGTGTATTTCAGTGGATCTGTCTGTTCTGCTGCCCACTCTGTCTCTGGTGAATCCCCTCACCCCCCTCCACACCTCTGGCTTGCACCCCAGCTTGTATTCTTAAATAAACAGATCTTTAAGAAAAAAATAAAGGACTATACTCAAAAATCTGAGTGACCTTAGCTTTACAGATTAACCTAGAGTTTTTTGTTTTGTTTTGCTTTGTTGATAGATGCCTTTTACCAGGTTGAGGAAGTTCCTTCTATTCCTAGTTTAGTGACAGTTTTTATCAGGAATCAATTTTGGATTTTTATTTTTTGCCTTTGCGTGTTTTCTTCATTTCAAATACTTGTTAAATGCCATTAGGTATTTCCTCAGCACACAAACAAAGAGCACTTCCTGCAGAAACTTAGGAAATATGTACAGAACTTTACGGAGCAGAGGATGATACATTAGCTGAAGTCTGACTATTGAACAGAGAATGGAGTTTTAAGTGGACTCAGTGAAGAAAAGGAAACCAGGCAGGGAAGGACAGGTGTCCATCTGAATCAAACTTTACTGCCATCAGGCAAGGCTGAGTCACAGTTTGCAGGATCTGTTTTTGGAAGGTTTGAATATAGCACAGGGGTTCCCTGTGTATTTGGCTACAGTCCTGGCTGAAGTGCCCTTACGTCCACGTCATTCAAATTCTTAGCCCTGCAAACTCCTGCAGCAAAAAGTCCCAAACTGAGGATCAAGTTCCTCCAGGAGTCATTCCTACTGGTGGCAAACTGGCATAAGCCGAAAAGCCAATCTCCCACATGGTCTGGAAATTTGGGAGCTTCACTTGTGGAGCCAGCAGCATTCGGGCAGACACCCCTGGGTGCCATAGCACTTCCAGGCTCCATAAAGCCTCTCACTGATTGGTGGGTTTTGCCAAATACATTTCTGTCAAATATGTTTTCTGGATCAACTGAGATAATTGCATGTTTTTTTTCTTTAGTCTGTTGATATGATAAATTACATTGATCAAATGTTGAACCAGTCTCGCATTTCTAGGATAATTCCATACAGTTGTACCCCGCATGGTGATGTGGTGGTCCCTACATACCAAAGTGCGTCTAGGCTCTATTTTTTAGGTTTGTGTAAGTACCCTCCAGGATGTTTAAGGGTTACAAAGGTGAAATGACATAGTTCAATGATATAGTTCTCAGAAGGCATCCCCATCATTAAGTGATGCTATCTTATTTTTATATATAGCTAAAATTTTATTTGCTACTAGATTGTTGAGGATTTTTTTGTCTATATCCTAAGAAATACTATACTAATCTGTGGTTTTCTTTTCTATTAATGCCCCTATCCAGTTTTGCCATCTTCAATACTGTCTTAGGTAATGCTATTCTCCTATAATAGAATGAGTTAGGAAGTATTCTTTCTGTTCTTTCTCTGACAGAGATTGTAGTGAATCTACAAGGATTTTTTTTTCCTTAAATATTTTATAGAATTCATCGGTAAACTCATCTGGGTCTAATGCTTTCTGGTTTGGGAAGGTTATTAATTATTGATTGAATTATTTAATAAATGTAGGTCTATACACATAGCTATTTATTGTGTAATTTTTGCAAGTTATGTATTTCAAGGAACTGGTTCGGCTTATCTAGATTTTCAATGTGGGCACAGAGTATTTACAGAATTTCTGTATTATCCTCCTCTTAATGTCCATGGGATCTGTAGTATGTCCCCCTTTTGTTTCCCTCTATCTTTTTAAAAAAGATTTATTTATTTTTATGCATAAAAGCTGGGGTACAGGCCAGAGGCGTGGGGCAATGAGAAGGTTCACCAGAGACAGAGTGGGGAGCAGGAAGGCAAATTGACAGAAATACACTGCTGAGGGGAGCAGCGGGTGAGGCAGGAGAGGTCTGTTGTGCCATGTGGGAATCTCCCAGGCCAGGCATCGAACTCACGTTGCTGCTGCCGACATCTCCACAGCACAGTGCTTAACTGCTGCACCACCAGGGAGGCCCCCCCCTTTTGTTTCTAATATTAGTAATTTGTGTCTTTTCTTTCTTTCTTGGCATGGCTATAGATTAACTGATTTTATTGATCTTTTCAAAAAACCAGATTTTGGTTTTATTGATTTTCTCTATTAATTTGTTGTTTTCAATTTCATTGACTTCTGATCTAATTCTTTTTATTTTTTTTCTTCTTGTTCTTTTTTCCTAGTTTCCTAAGGCAGAAACTTAGGATGATTCATTTTAATTTTTTTCTTTTTAAAAAATGTGTCAATTCTATAAATTTCTGCCTATGCACTGATTTCACTGTGTCCCATAATTTTTAGGAATTGTATCTAGAAATAAATGTATCATTTTCATTTATTTCAAGCTATTTTAAAATTTTACTTGCAACTTTTTCTTTGATCCATGTGTTCTTTAGAAGTGTGTTTTTAATATCGACATATTTTTGTATTTGTTATTCATTTCTAGTTTAATTCCATTGTGGTCTTAGAGCTGATACAGTATAATTTCTACTCTATTAAATTTCTTACAGTATTTTTTTTAAAGATTTATTTTTTATTTATACATACAAGCTGGGGTACAGGCCAGAGGCGTGGGGCAGTGAGAGGGTTCACCAGAGACAGAGCGGGTAGCAGAACAGGCAGATCAGAAATACACTGCTGAGGGGAGCAGCGGGCAAGGCAGGAGAGGTCTGCCGCGCCATGTGGGATTCTCCCTGGCCTGGCATCGAACTCGTGTCGCCGCTGCTGACAGCTCCACAGCGCAGCGCTTAACCGCTGCGCCATCAGGGAGACCCTAAATTTCTTACAGTATGTTTTATGGCCCAGAATGTGGTCTATCTTGGTGAATATTCCATGTGGCTTGGGAAGTGATTTGCTTTTAACAGTCCAACCAACAATAATTTATTCTTAACCCATTAAACTAAATTCTCTGTAATATAAATTATAAGAAGAACATTGGACCCAGTAATATTTTTAAAAATATGGCATCCACTCATATCATAAAATGATATAAAAGCAATATCCAGAAATGAAAAGTGCTACACAAATGTTACCTTTAACAGTTAGTGTTGCAACACGTATACCACAGCCAAGTTTTCTAGATATCCATGTGTATAGTATACATTTTATATTGAATCTTAATTTTGAATTAAATGCAAACTTCAACAAATTTACTAAGAACAGTCATCCTATAGAAACTGAAGATACTTAAAATACTAAAATATTTAAAATACAATTCCTAAGCACACTCTTTAAGATCTTAATAGGGAAAACCAATTTTACTTTCTAAAGATTCCTGAGTTTTGGGGGCCACAGCATTTACTAACATGGCTCAAGTTGACCATTTATCTAGATATCAGGACTTGATCCCTACTCCCAAAACTTAGCAAGAACTGAGGTTCTCCAAAGCCAGAGGTAATCTGTACATTAAGTTCTTACACAAAGAAATAAAAACACTGAGAGAAAACTTGTACATATGCTTGCACATTTAAATAAGCACTTTTACAGTAACTTTTCCAAGCAGGAAAAAAAACCAACCCAAAAAACCCTACAAGTTCAGAAGCAGTAAGAATGTAACTAACAGGAATTAAACCAAGTACTCCCTCACCAAGCACTCTGCTACTCAACAAAGGATTATTTCAGTCCCATTAACTTTGTCCAGTTTCAATTATGTTTTAGATGAATGTTTACTGTTCAGTGTCTGTGGACTCTCTAGCCTGCAGGCCAATGGTTTCTATAGGAAAACAATTAATTGTTCCCAGACTGACAGTAGGGGATAGGCCAGTGTCAACAGAACTTCCTGATACACCAACTCCTGGGAAACCTGACAGGGAAAGGTGAAACGCAGTTTCCTTGATTGCATATTTCTTTGTTGAACCTCCAGAAAAATCCTCAAGTTAACCTGGACTTCCTTATTCATTATCCTCGGAAATCAATCAACATGTGAGGAATGTTTGCACGAGCTTTCTGTGAGTCCTCCCAGAATGGAGGAGATTTGGCAAATACTCTCAGAAGCATTAGAAATGACTAGTATCAGTGGGAAGGAAGGAGGTAACTTCCACTCTGGGGTCTGTGTCAAGGTATGGAGTGGTGCAAGAAGCAGAGATAGTGACAACTGGCATATTTCTAGACAATTTGTCGAAGAAGTAAGACAGTCATGGAAAGAGTCTGGTGGGGGATGATTGAATATGATCTTTTGTATCTTACAGTTCAGAAAAAGGAAATATTCTATAGGGCACTACACCCCTGAAAAACTGAATATACATTTTTCTCAAGTGCACACAGAACATACTCCAGGATTCATCACATATTACGGCACAAAACAAACCTCAAATGATACACTAAGATCAAAATCATACCGACCTTCTTCTCCGATCATAAACGAGCCAAACTAGAAATAAACCATGAAAAGAAAAAAAGGAACCTTCTTACCTCATGGAGACTGAAACCTACACAACTTGAAGACTACTGGATTAATGAAGAGATCAAAAAAGAAATAAAAAAAATCTAGATGAATGACAATGAGGACACATCATTCCAGAACATTTGGAACACAGCAAAAGCAGTAATAAGAGGAAAATATATAGCAATACAGGCTCATATCAAGAAACAAGAAGCAACACAAAGAAACAATCTAATCTCCCATCTCAAACAACTAGAAAACAAACAACAAAAAAACCCAAAAGCCAGTATAAAAAAGGAAACAATAAAAGTCAAAGCAGAAATAAATGAAATGGAAATTTAAAAAATCCAGAAAATCAACGAAACCAAAAGCTGGTTCTTTGAAAAAATAAACAAAATAGACAAACGTCTAGCCAGGCTTACAAAGAAAAAATGGGAGAAAACACAAATAAATAGGATCATAAATGAAAGAGGAGAAATTACAATGGACACAACAGAAATCAAAAGAATAATCAGAGATTATTATGAACAGCTATATGGAAACAAGTTCAACAACTTAGAGGAAATGGATAAATTCCTAGAACTATACAATCACCCAAAACTAGATAAAGAAGATATAGAACACCTAAACAGGCCAATCACAAACAGCAAAATTGAATCAGTAATCAAAACCCTTCCCAAAAATAAGAGCCCAGGGCCAGATGGTTTCATAAACGAATTCTACCAAACGTTTAAAAATGAACTAGTCCCAAACTTACACAAACTCTTTCAAAAAATTGAAAAGGAAGGAATACTACCAAACATGTTCTATGAAGCCAACATTACACTAATACCAAAACCAAACAAAGACAACACAAAAAAAGAAAACTACAGACCAATATCCCTAATGAATAGATGCAAAGATATTTAACAAAATCTTAGCCAACAGGATCCAACAATGCATCCCAAAGATAACACACCACAATCAGGTGCAATTTATTCCAGGGAAACAAGGATGGTTCAACAGCCGAAAATCAATTAATGTAATCCAAAACATCAATAAAAAGAAAAATAAAAACCATATGATCATTTCAATAGATGCTGAGAAGGCATTTGACAAAATGCAACATTCATTTATGATAAAGGCCCTTGAAATCCTCGGTATAGAAGGAACATTCCTCAACATAATAAAAACCATATATGACAAACCCACAGCTAATATTATCCTCAACGGTGAGAAGCTGAAAACCTTTCCATTAAGATGAGGAGCAAGGCAAGAATGTCCACTCTCACCACTACCTTTCAATATAATACTGGAAGTCTTAGCCAGAGCAATAAGACAAGAGAAAGACATTCAAGGAATCCAAATAGGGAAAGAAGAAATTAAACTGTCACTATTTGCAGACAATATGATTATATATACAGAAAACCCTAGAAATTCCATAGAAAAACTACTCAAAATTATAGACCGGTTCAGTAAAGTAGCAGGATACAAAATCAACGCACAAAAATCAGTAGCCTTTCCATATACAAATATCCAGTCAGAAGAAGAAGAAATTAAGAGATCCATCCCCTTCAAAATTGAAACCAAAAAAATAAAATACCTGGGAATAAATCTAACAAAAGAGATAAAGGACTTATACAAAGAAAACTATAAAACACTGTCGAAAGAAATAGAAGACACAAGAAAATGGAAAGACACCCCATGCTCATGGACTGGAAGGATTAACATTATCAAAATGGTCATCCTACCAAAAGCAATTTACAGATTCAACACTATTCCAATAAAAATCTCAATGACATTCTTCAAAGAAATAGAACAAATACTGATGAAATTCATAAGGAACCACAAAAAAACCCCCACATAGCTAAAGCCCTCCTAACTAAAAGGAAAGAAAATGGAGGGATTACAATCCCAGATTTCAAACTATACTACAGAGCTGTAATAATTAAAACAGCATGGTACGGGAACAAAAACAGACATAAAGACCAATGGAACCGAATAAAAGCCCAGAAGTAAAGCCACACATCTATGGACAACTATTCTTTGACAAAGGAGCAAAGAAAATGCAGTGGAACAAGCACAGCCTATTCAATAAATGGTGCTAGGAAAACTGGACTGCTACATGCAAAAAAATGAAGCTAGACTACTACCTCACACCATGCACAAAAGTCAACTCAAAACGGATAGAAGACCTGGATGTAAGACCAGAAATCATAAAATTTATAGAAGAAAATATGGGCAAAACTCTACATGACATACATCTCTGCAAAATCTTTAAAGACACATCCCCCAAAGTGAAGGAAGTGAAGGACAAAATAAACAGCTGGGATTACATAAAAATAAAAAGCTTCTGTACAGCAAAAGAGACATTAACTAAAACTAACAGACACCCTACTAATTGGGAGAAGATCTTTGCACACAATAAAACTGATAAAGGTCTGACAACAAAAATCCACAAGGAGCACACACAACTCAACAAAAACAAAATCAACAATCCAATTGAAAAATGGGCAGAAGAACTAAAAAGACACTTCTCCAAAGAAGAGAAGCAAATGGCCAACAGGTACATGAAAAAATGGTCATCATCACTCATAATCAGGGAAATGCAGGTCAAAACCTCATTGAGATAGCACCTCACACCTGTGAGAATGGCGCACATTAAAAATAGAGGCAACAACAAATGCTGGTGAGGATGTGGCGAAAAAGGAACACTTCTACACTGCTGGTGGGATTGCAGACTAATCCAACCACTATGGAAAGCTGTATGGCGATTCCTCAAACTGCTAAAAATGGAGCTTCCATACGACCCAGCAATACCACTCCTGGGAATATACCCAAAGGATACAAAAACACTAATCCAAAAGGATACATGCACCCATATGTTCATTGCACCACTGTTTACAATAGCTAAGGTATGGAAACAACCCAGATACCCAAAAATGGATCAAGAAGATGTGGGACATATATACAATGGAATACTATTCAGCATTCAAAGAAGATAAACACATGCAATTCGCTGCGACATGGATGGAACTAGAAGGAATCATGCTCAGTGAAGTAACCCAGAAGGAAAGAGAAAAATATTAAATGGTTTCACTTATAACAGGGATATAGGGGAACCAAATATGAGAGAGACACCCAGAGAGGGAGGGACAGGACAAGGGCTCAAAATGGGGTAGAAAAGGGCACAAGGGACATGGTGATGGGTCACGGGTGAATTGGTGGTGGGTTACCAAAGGGGAAAACAAAAAGTAGAAATATAAATAATAATAAAAAACAAAAAATAGGAAATATCGAGGATAAGAACCAATTCACAGAGGAATACACATAATGCAGCGTCTCGTTTATCCTGAGGAGGAGTTTCTCCTCCTTGACTACTGAGTTGAGCTCCCTAGCTCCCTAACTGATCCCCCTAATTTTGTCATTATAGGAACCATTTCCATTAGCACAGCTCTAACAAGCACACAAAGACCCACCAGGTCGTCAACTGATGGGACAATGATGGGTCTTCGTTGGGTGTAAACTGTAACCAGATGTGGCAGACGGTGTCGCTCTTCAATGTTTGCTTACTTTCCCAGGGAGAATTATCCTTCCCCACCCCACCGATATTGGATTTGGCAGCTGGACCCATGTGGGGCCTCTCCCTGTTGATGAAGGATTTTACATCCTTATCCTGCCAAACTCAGGAACAAACAAGTGACATGCATAGGCCAACAAGATGTATACCAACTCTGAAAGAGACTTTAAGAGCCAGCTGCGGTTTTGCCATCTCTCATTTCCTACCCACTGCCGTGAGATTGGCAATGTCCCAGGTAGGGTTTGTGCCATCAGGCTGGGTCCTGTGTGAAGACGTCAAGGAGAGCGCGTCTGGATTTATGTCTTCTTGCAACTGCCTGAGACAATCATGGGATCTTGGAGAGAGGCCAGCACCCCTCACTGAGCTCCCATGAACCCTACTTTAATGTCACCTGGCCTGTGGAATAAGGTGTTGAAAGGGGCCCAACGGTAGGTCACTGATGAGTGGGCCAAGTTCACCATCTTCAGCCCCCAGTCTTCCCGCCTGTGCCCAGTCCTTCTCCCAACAACCTTCTCATTTGTTGGAACCCTGGCTGGGATCACATTCATTTCTGGAGCCACATCTGGGTTTTGGCTGTGTGTGGATAGCCCAGAGAAGGTCTACTTTACACTCAGACCTTCTTGCCAGCCTGGGTGTGGCACAGTGGGTAAGTGATGGGGGTGTGTCTCTTCCCTTTCCACCCTTCCAGCATTTTCCATAAGGGCTGGACCCCAATGTTGGGGGGGGGTATTCTTGGTCCGCAGCAAGTGGACTCCAGCAGCCTTACCTTGGCCCTCTCCTCCCTGAGTGGAACAGAGTTTCCCTGCCCTGGAGGTGAAGTGGCTATTGCTTTGGCTCATAGTGCCAAGACCTCACCTTCCCCTCCCCTTTCTGGGCAGGCATTCAAATGCCTGCAACACCTGCCATTAAGTGGTAATTAAGTGCCACTGGAAGGAGATGGGTAGTCAGCACTATTAAATCGTGATCACACACATTCCTGATAGCTTTCTAGGTGGAGCATAGGAGAGGGAGAGAGAGAGGAGAGAGGGAGAGAGAGAGGAGAAAGAGGAGAGAGAGAGGAGAGAGAGAGAGAGAGAGAGAGAGAGAGAGAGAGAGAGAGAGAGAGAGAGAGAGAGAGAGAGAGAGAGAGAGAGAGAGAGAGAGAGAGACGGTCTTGATATAGGAAACAGGTCAGACAAAGGCCTGGAGGTGGAAAAGTCTGGGGCAAGGAGGCCTGTGGCTGGAGCAGATCTCTGGACAGCAGAGGGAGATGAAATTGAAAGGTGGGGGTGAGGGAAGC
>PVIJ01023423.1:0-14279 GCA_004024925.1 Scalopus aquaticus | reverse complement strand
CCCCTGCAATGCCTGGACCCAAGACTAGATGGACGCCTCCTACAACAGTCCCAATGGAATGGGCTTCCATTCCGGCTTCTCCCAGGGAAAGAAGCTCACACTCCCAGCAGGCAGTGCTGCCCATCTTAACTACACTGGGCCTCCATTCCACACACCATCCCTAATGAAGACGGTGAACAAGACGAGTTTCAGGCCCCACCACATGCCTCCCACACTCTCTCATCCTACACATGGGCTCTGTACTTAATTGAAACCACAGATCTGAATGTGGTTCTCCTGAACCTCACCAAGACTCCGCAGGAACCACCACGTTGAAAGCAGTATCTCCCCGGCTTGCATTGACTCTGCACGACTCCTCTGACTCTGCTGCTTAGCATGACAAATGACCCAGTGGTATAAGGAACCTACTGGAAGATGCCATGTCTTAATAAGAGAACAGCAGAAAATGGTGGATGAATAATCCGAGTTGGAAGTTCTCAGGTATGATCGGACCACTGGTGTATAGCAGTGTCTTTACAGGGCTAAGGAAATCATACATATTTCCATCTGACAACCCTTTTCTGAAAACATTCTTCTGCAGCCAACTATGTGCCTGGTTTGAGGCCATCTACACTTAAGGACCTAGTGAAGAACACAGGTATCTCAATAACTCAAAAGAACAGAGTAATTCCATAAGAACACGAGAAGTGAGACAAGAACCAGTACCCACAGTCTGAGCAGAAATTCTCATTCTGAAAAGGGGGTGACCCAAAGACTGGCTCAGACTCCTTTTTCCTCCCAAACAATCTTATTAGACCTCTTTCAGTTTAACTAAAATTATAACCCAGGAAATAGAATAACTCATAAAATCATCCCCAAAATTGTTAACTTTCATCGGGATATCTTTGATAGGAGAAATGACCTAAAATATATCATCAGTCAAATGTAAATAAAGATGCCAGAATTTTTCAGACCATTAAATCAGCAATCTTTCTCTCTCCACATTAAAGAGATGCACAGAATATTGTTATGAAAGTCTCATAAAAACTCATTAAAAATGTTCCAAAGGGTTCATAAAATTATCTGATAAGCGCAACAAACTCTCCAAAATTCATCTTCTATAAATTAAGCACTATGAGGCAGAGGCATCACTAATAGCTTTTAACTAAGATGCTTGTGATACAAGGTACCAGGGAAGAAAAGAAATCCTTCCTCCCAAATTAGCAAATTTAAATAACTTAATTAAATACCCAGGGATAAAATAAACATAAAAGGGGGCAACAAACCCCTCTACCTTAAAATTAATGACACTTCTGGATTCTTTTGCCACATATTCGATTAATAAAGGGACTCTGGACAGTAGGGTAATTTTCTTCTTTATTCACAGGATTTCAAGGTGAGCAACTAATCACTTGCAGTAAGTTGCTTGCACAAGATTAATGGAATTCAACAAGGAGTATTATAATTTAAGTCTGTCAGCCTCGGGAGAATAAACGGGCAAAAGAACATGATGGACTCAGTCTGCCAATGGCCCTCAGAACGACAAAAAGAACCTCAGAACAGCTGGAAAAGCCCACTGGTCTAACTTCTTTCTCTCTGAAACACCAAGGCAGTCTAAAGGAGACGCCACCAGTTCCACACAAACCCATGCTGCAAATCACAGGGGTCACGACCCCTGCTCATCTCCACGGTTCCTGGCAAATAAGGTGACAAGGATTTGGGGCGCTCAACAGAATGTCCCCGGGAGCCTGGCTCCCCTCATAGCAGCGTGCTCAAGGCACCTCTCTCTGTGGCTTCTTTTTCAGGGTCATCCATTCAAGTAACACCACTGGAGGTCAAAGGCATTTTCAATGACCCCACGGTCACCTCTTCACCATCACTGCAGGAGAGACTCATTTATCAACTGCCAAAACATGAATAGGTGAGAAAGGGATCCAGACAACAAAATCAGTCTTCCATCTTCATGTGTTGGACGTCCCCTTCCTTCCTCCGTATCTGAGGGTCAAGAAGCTTCCAAGTCAGAGGAAACAATACTTCTCAGAAGCGCAAAGTCCCTGATGAACTGTCCTTGTCCAACTACCCTACAGGATCCACACTCTGTCACCCACAGAGCACGTCAGACAGGACCCAATCTTAGTCAACCCAGTGGTTCTCAACCAGGGGCATTACTGTCACCAGCTCCTGGGGACATCTAAAATCATTTGGGGGTGGGAGAGTGCTGTTTTAGGTTGTAATAACATGGGGAGGAGGCAACTGACTTATAGTGTGGATATACAACCAAGAATTGTCCCTCCTCAAGCATCATGAAAGTTTCTATTAAAAAAATGATCCCCTTCATTCATCTTGTTTGACAGAAAAGAAAAAATGAGACACAGAGAAATAGAGCATCTTGCCCTAGTTCACCCTCTAGTTAAGAAGCAGAGCTGGGACTGAAACCCAGTTTTCTGGCTGCTTCTCTCTATTCACCACAAGGAAAGGTATAAACAGGGCTAGGAGAAGTAGTGGGTACTATTTTTCTTTTTCTTTTTTTTAAAGATTTATTTATTTATGCATACAAGAACTGGGGTGTAGGCCAGAGATGGGGGGGTGGTTAGAGGATTCACCAGAGACAGAGCGGGGAGCAGAACAGGCGGATCAACTGAAGTACACTGCTGAGCGGAGCAGCAGGCGAGGAGGGAGAGGTCTGCTGCGCCATGTGGGAATCTCCCTGGCCGGGGATCGAACTCGTGCCACAGTGGCTGCAGACAGCCGTAAGCTAAGACTTAGCCTGTTGCACCATCAGGGAAGCCCGAGGTAGTGGGTATTATTCATGGCCCAGGTTTTAAGTTCAATGTGTTACACACTTTATTTCACTGAATCCACAAAAGGACCCTGAGAGGGCTCTAAGTCACAGAAAGGGTGACGAACTTGTCCAAGGTCACACAGCCTGGAGTGGAAGGCCTAGGGGTCTCTCTGGGGTCTGTCCTTCTCAGGAATAGGGCACTGCTATGCACACCACACAGAGGAATAGTGGGCAAGGTTTTGAGGGTGCACCGCGACCTTCCTGCCCACTTCCTAAGGCCTCCAGCAACAGATCCTGCCTTTCCGAAGTTTAAAATGACCTGGAAATTGACCCCAGAGGGGAAAGTTCCTTCCAAAGCTTAGGAGCTGTCTGGGTAAAGTCAGATATGTGAACTTGAGAGGAAAATGGAGTTGAGAAAGCAAATGGCAGACGTAATTACAACGGAATGTCCAGGAAGAGGACAGAAAGCTCCAGGGGCGGGGTGAGCTCCTGTTGCCCCTGTTACTCCCTCCCCACTGCAGGAAACTTAGCAGCACAGGGAGTGTCCTTCAGGGCGAGAGTGGCAGATGTAATGTAACGCATGCAGAATCGGGATGCCTCCCAGACAGACACACAGAGGTCTTGGAAGGACAGAAGAGAGAGGGTAGGGTGTGCATGCGGTCCCATGGGAAAGGCATGGCTCTGGCCCAATGACCTTGTCTTCAGAGTGAGGCTAAATTCCATCTTTTGCTTTGTCTCCAGCAAATCCTGGGGAAGAGCACTGCCTATGACCTCAGCCCTCCAGGACTCCATGCACTTCAGAAATGACCATGACTGTGAATGCGAACCCAGATTAAGACCCCATGAACCTCTGCATAAAAGACCTTAGTAGGACTCCCTAAAGAGCAATCTTCCCTGTTTTAATGTCAGGGACTGCCAAGACTCAGAAACCCTAATCTAGTTGACTTTGGTTCGGCCTCTGCTAAATTTCCTAAAGGAGCCTCTTGTCACAGCACACAATGGAAACAGGATGACAACCTAAGACTGATGCTTTTTATATCATGATTTTCTACAGTTGTGAGACTGCTGCCTCAAAAAACAATTATGTCTCATATAATGAAAATGGAAGGAAGGGCAGGAAAGCTTGGATCGACTTTGGGCTAAAACTTTGTCATTGGTAGCTCTTTTAATCCCTCTTAAGCCTCAATTTCATCAGCACACATGCCATTCAGTTACTAATTCGGGTGCTAAAGCAGAAGTGGGTGAACTGTAAAGCAGAGAGACTTGAGAGTCAGTTTCCTTCCCTTGCATGGGTCCCTTCCAGGGGGCCTAGTCTTGTGTCCACAAGCATATGACTCTGGAAAATGAACAAAAGTGAGCTTTTAAACCCCCGTTGGTCAAGACTTCTCTCACCTTTGCACTAACTTGCTCTGTTACATTTTTCTTCCTAGCAGTGGCGTGATCACAGGCTTGCAGGAGGGTAGAGAAGGGGGTGTTGAATGGGAGATCCATTCACCCGGGGATAGGGGCTATACGTATGTCTATTTCCGTGCATAATCGTTGCATGTAGCTGTAAGCAGCAATCCGGGATTGACACAAAGCTTTCCAAGTTCTAAAGGGAATAATTCTAATACTATATGGTATTGTCGTTGCTGTGATTGTCAGTCCCGTTAATACCAGGGTGTCTGACCTCCAGCACTGCCAGCCTGGCACTTGCTTAACTCCACAGCTCCCTTTCCCAGTGCCATCAGCCACAGCTGCCCACCTGCATATCGCCCTCTCTCCACGTGGCACTTACCTGCTCCACACCCCTTGGCTTTCTTCATGAGCTTCCATCACCGAAATGGTCTTGCTCAATCACATTTCTTTCAGGTCCTTTCACGTTGTACTTACAAAGTACTGATCACAATGAAAAAATAGCATGCAACTCATAAAATGTCTGGAAAATGAGGACACCAATGACAAAGCGGTAAAGGGTGTCTTCGATTCAAAGAACGTTTAAGATTAGTCACCACACAGAAAATTTGAAATGCTCTGAAGTCTCACAGCTCATGGATGAAAGAAACTTGATAATGGCTTTCCTAAACTTGACAAAAAGCCTAAAAATATATATGACAGCATCAGCAACAAGCAGTGAGGTAAAAGAAACTTTCCCAAAGCATCATTTTCAAGTTTCCATTCTCCATTCCAGAGCTATGGGTCTCACCCAGCACTTTTACAAAAGACAAATGCGTGGACTCAAGCAATTCTCATTGAGTTGGTCCAGGGAGCATCCTAGACTACAAGATTCTTAATTCCCAAATTATTCTAGGGGGTAACCTGCATGGAGAACCACTGTCAAAAAGAATACATCATCTTTCTCTACAAAGAAAATGCTAGTACAAAATAATCCTATGAAGAGCGGATCAATGAGCATCTAGCCAAAAACAATAAGGAAAAAAAGAGATTATAGAGCATGTCAGACAAGCAATTAAAATAATTTAAGAATAACAATAGTAATTTTGTTCTTTTCTGTATTTTGTAATGTTCATGGCATATTTGGTACATAAACAACACTTTTAACTTTTTAACAAAATATTGTGCTGTGATTCCTACTCATAATTTTGTGTTCTTTTTCATAAAGCATTATTCCCAAATTGTGTAAGCTTGAGTCCTCCCCCGGGGAAAGAGTAATTCTTGTGTGTTTTTCAAAACAGGTAGGTTTCATTACCCAAGCAAGACAAAAAACTAAGTAACATATTCAAATTTGTCCCAAGAGGATTAGCTATAAAATCAGCATTTGTAAGCATAAAGCCCATAAGAATCTGACAATTTCTGCCCTCATATCCATCCCAAGACTAGAACACGAAAGCAAGAGTGAGAATATGTTAAACTTTTTTATACCCCCCTCCTCTGCTAGCGTGTATAGTGTAACTATGCAGAATGTAGTCTTTATAATTTTGAAGTTTAAAAGCTTTTTATTTAAACTGCATCCCTCATTAAGAGGGATTTTTATGAAGAGTGTGTAATAACACCAAGAATGATAAAATGTTCATGAGAAAGGATATAAACTTGTACACACCAAATGGATTGCAACCACTTAAAAAAATCCACTGTGAGCAAGAAAAAAATCTGAAAGAAAAACACCACCACCACATTAATAGTCAAGTTTTAATCTAAGTTTACGGATTGTGTTTTTCCTCTTCTTTCTACGTTTCCCCACTTTCCAAATTTTCTTGAATAATCACATACTAATTTCATGATAATTGAGTTTGCCAGGATCCCAATAAGAAATAAACAACACAGGTAAACTAGGCTCATTGGAAAAGGATTTGGTTCAGAAAGATGATTTTAGTTGAAGGAGCAGACAGATATTCTACCGTCAGAAACACTGTAGCTCCTTACTATGGAGGAGGTGACACTCAGAGGCTCCTTCCTGGAAGTGACACACATCACCTCTACTCATATTCCATGGATCAAAAGCAAGTTTTGGGCCACACCTAACTACAACAGGATGGAGAAATGCAATTTCAAATGGGCCGAGAGGGAGGACACCCGGAATACCTATGAACATTGCTAGTGACAGTCTCAGAGGCTGAGGCAGACTCTGTGGCCTGTGTATGAATGGATGAGTCTGGCCGGAAACTCCAAGCATCACAAGATCGCAAAGCGCTGGCCAGGTAGACAAATGAAAATCATTTCCCCAACAGGAAGTGCCTTCTCTCCCCCACCTCAAACGACACAGAAGCAAGCACAGCAGGTGATAGACAGTTAAGTAGAAATTTGATCAAACCCTAACATCCAACGACCGAAAAACTCGACCAACCCCGGGAAGCCTCGTGGCCTCTGATCCCGAGAAGCCGGTTCTGCATTTACACTCTTGTTATCGAAGAGGTAAGATTCTCTGTAAAAAGGAAACGGATTATCCTGAAGAGCGGACTCACACGTGGCCTTCCTGGGATGGGCTGGAGGCAGGAAGGCCCCCGCACAAGTGAGCTGTGAACTCCAGTATGTTGTTGAAAGACAGCATTGATCCCGGAAACATTTTCAGGTTGGTCTGGAATAAAATTTCCACAGATGGTACCTGAAATAAAATGGCTCACAAAAGGAGCTAAATTAGCAAGGAGGGGAATCTTTGTGGCTGCACCCAGGGTGACTTCATAGCTGCCACCGGAAAGCACAGCCCCTGGTGAGGCCGAATAAAAGGCCACAGAAGCAGCGAGCCAGGAGCCTCTAATCCCATCCGAGCCCCTGCCAGAGAATCACCAGTCGCCAGACTGCAGGAAAGCCAAGATTGTAGACAGCACAGCAGAGGGGACCATCGACAGCATTTCCAGCACCATGAAGCTGCCGTGCTCCCACCTAGGGGGCAAGTTTCCTTCTGAAATACTGTAGTTCCTCTTAAAATTATATGCTGCTTCTGCCCCCTGCCCTCCCACCCCGTACCGAGAACTCCTGAACGTGATTACAAGAGAGCTGCTAGCTGAAAAGAACCTTTACACAAAAATGTCTCCTTTCTTCTTTCTATTCCCACCAAAGTCAACATCTTTGTTCCCTATGCCCAGCCTCCTTCATGTGAAGAGGAAATCACTCCAGCACAGAGGCCAGGAACCTCTCCTGACTTGCAAAGCATTTACAGACCTTGGCGAATGCCTTAGTTATCTATTGCTGTGCAACAAGTTACCTCGAAATCTGGGGGCTTAAAGCAATAATGATCATTTCTTATCTCCCATGGTTCCTGCAGGGCAGGATCTGGCTCTGTTCTCAGGGGGCATCTCTCAAGTGGATGCCATCAGACCTCAGCTGCAGGTGCTGTCACCTGCGATCATAAGAGGTTAGAGGATCCATTTTGAAAGTGGCTCACTCACTAGCTAGCCAATCAGTGCAGGCTGCTGGTCAGGGTACTCAGGGTGTCTCCATGTGGCCCCCTTAAGGAATGGCGTCTGGCTCCCCCAGAGCAAGAGATCCAAGAGACAGAGGCAGACCCCGGCCCTGGAAGTCACACATAGTCACTTCTTCCAGAAAGGGCCAGCCCGGATTCAGCTGGGAGGGGACCATGTAAGAGCATGGAGATGGGAAGGCATTGGGTACCACACTGGAGCTGACTCACAGGGCGTCGGAGAGACTGACCACAGGTATTATGAGTATGGAAGATGCAACTGTTGCCCCATCTATATCCACCCAGCTGGCACGAGTTCAGAGGATTGTCGCCTCCCAGAAGCAGCCCTCAAGTCACGGCCTAATAGGCCTCAGCATCTAACTGCCTCCGCTCCCTCACCTTTGATGCAATTATTCCACAGTGTATGAACTACACTGGCTGCTGGAGTTTTCCATGAATTACAGTCCGGATGCCCACATGGTGACTGGCTTGATAAAGCCCTTTACTGACAGCCTTCTCATTCTTTTCTCACTTCCCCACTCCCCTGCCTATATTTCCTGGGTTCACCTAACAAATGACTAGCACGCAGACCAGTAACTCAAATTCACTGCTAGAATACAAGCCAATGAGGGGATGGAAAGTTTCCTGTATTCGTGGAGCTTTCTTTTAGGTGAGGAGGCATAAACACAGGGACATTAATCAGGCCGCACAGCCTCAAAAAACAAGCTATAAACTAAAATTAGCAATTATGTTCCTAAAAAGACTACCACATTTGGTAGAACCTCAGTTGGCAACAGCACATGAAAAACAGACGAATAGTGAAATAACAATAAAAGTGGCATTCTTTTTTTTTAAGATTTATTTTATTTTTGCATATAAGCTGGGGTGCAGGCCAGAGGCGTGGGGCGGTGAGAGGGTTCACCAGAGACAGACTGGGGAGCAGAACAGGGAGATCGAGTGAAGTACACTGCTGAGGGCAACAACAGGCGAAGCAGGGGAGGTCTGCCGCGCCATTGGGATTCTCCCCTGCGGGCTTCGAACTCGCGCCACAGCCGCAGACAGCTCCACAACGCGGCGCTAACCCACCGCACCACCGGGGAAGCTCAAAAAGTGTCATTCTTTATATTTATTAACTACAGGAAATAAAGGTTCTGTAAAGTGTCTATTTCTAACACAAACACGATTTTTTTCCAGTAGAATCTTTGTTCCAGGAAGCAGTCCTGCTTCTGATGACCGTCCTCAACTGTCACGGGCTCAGATCTGCTGCCGGGAATGCAGACATAGGATTTCCTGCAGACGGGCCCTTGGAGATGACGCAGTGTTAAGTGACATTCACCCATACCATGGTTTTCTTCTTTATTATTTGTTTTTAATTCTTTTGCTCGTGGTAAGAAAAAAAGGAACTTCAATATTGAATTTAAGATTTTTTAGCATGTGGTCCTCTTTTTTTTTTTCAACCATGTGAGTCTCTTTATGTTTCCTTTTAGTCTGGCCAATAGATTATGCAGAAGTTACACGCCTCCCTTTTAGGCTGAAACAGACAGAGCCAGGGTGTGTGCTCACCCTCTCTCCCCTTTCCACAGCAGCCGGACAGGGCACAGGTGATGGCACGGTGGAGCCAAGATGGAGATGCTGCCTCCCCACGTGGAGACTCAGGACAGACACGGACCTGGAGAATCATGCGACCTCAGCAGGCACTGAGTCCCAGGTGAAGCCTTTTCGGGGTAAGCCAGGACATTCCATGGTATACTCCTTATTGCAACACTGCCTAGCCCGGCCTGACTAATGAAATCACCTCTCCAAACTCCCTTTCTCGGCGGCGGGCCCCCAGGGCTTGGGTGGTGGACAGCACAGACATAAATCACACAGAGTGCTATAAAACCCCGTGACCTCAATAAACACAACTACAGTGCCTCCCTCAGCAGAATATTGAGAGTATTAGCACTTATTACACATAAGGGTTTTTTTTTTTATTTTATAGAGGTAATATTGTTTTACAGCACTGTAGGTGACTCAGAAGTACAGGATCGCACCTCTTCGGATGTATGTGACCAGCCACTCCCACCAGCAAGGCCTCATGGTCCACCACAGTCACTGGCCCGTCCACACTCTGCTCTCCACCCTCTCCCACCCCTTCTGGTAGCCTTATACAGAAGTGTTTAGGTTAATGCCTTGCACATAATAGATGCTAGAGAAGTACTACCTCTTTTTTTTTTCTTCTTTTTAAAGCCTAGTATGTAGTAAAACTGTTTGAATTTGAATTTGAGAAAATAATGATTTAGACGGGAAATAGAGTTCAAATAAGCTGGTTGGATTAAAGAGGCATTTTGTTCATCTATGGAGATATTTAAATGTGTAGTCACCCTGATACAAATTCCCATACTTAACAGCTAAAAATTTGGGAGTAGGTCTAGAATTTGGTGTCTCATCATAGCCTATCGCATTACTTAGCCTATGAAATTAATCTAGTGTATTGGAAGTACCTTTTTTATGAAATAAATAGAATAAAAACAGCAGTTTAATGCACATAAAAGGTAAAACAGTTGCTCCACGTAATCACAGTGGTATAAACACACACCAGTCTGCCATGTGAAGATATTTCTTAATGTGGGTCATGTGAAAATGGTCAAAGGTGGACTTAGTCCCCTTTCATTAGTCGTTATATATTTATTTATAGGTTTTTTGCTTTGTTTTGTTTTTTAAAGATTTATTTTATTTTTGCATACAAGCCAGGGTACAGGTCAGAGGCGTGGGGCGGTGAGAGGGTTCACCAGAGACAGAGTGGGGGTAGAACAGGCAGATCGACAGAAATACACTGCTGAGAGGAGCAGCGGGCAAGGCAGGAGAGGTCTGCTGCGCCATGTGGGAATCTCCCTGGCCAGGAGTCGAACTCGCGTCGCCACTGCCGGCAGCTCCACAGCGCAGCACTTAACCGCTGAGCCACCAGGGAGGCCCTATGTTTATTTTTTTATTTAGTAGCTGTGCAAGCAGTGCCCTCTCCCAACTAAATCCCCTGAGGTCACCTTTGTCCTGTTCATCATTTATAAACAGTAGCCCAAGCCCAGAGCCTGTCACAGAGCAAATACACAATGTGATTGAATAAACAAGACTGCAGTTATCCCACAAGCCCCATAAACCTAGAGTTCACCCATTTCTCAGTTTTTTACTCCAAAATAAATGTTTGCAATTCTTCTTTCTTGTTTCTTTTCACTGAAGGATTTCGGCAGCAACAGACATTGATTTGTTACTCTGTCCCGTGCAGAGATCGGTGTTTATACATGTGACGCTAACCATCTCCAGAGGTACGCTCTCCTCTTCCTCCAGAGGTAGAAACTAAGGCCCAGAGAAGTGACCTCGCCTACCCAAGATCGCAGAGCTAGCCTGTGTCACTACAGCCCATACCCCTGCTCTGCACCATGAAGAAACTGAGTATGAGGAAGCTCTCACCAGACCCCGGATTCCTGGCTCCGTCAGTGGTGTTATCTGTATGGCCCCACTGAGATAAAGCTCCTTTCTGGGGGACTCTCTTTGCTTCACCAGCTGTTGGTGATGCAGGCAGGGCTGGCCTCGGCAATCTGCTCACCATAAATAAGCAGCAAGTAGCACAACCAAATTTTTTTTCTCACACTTAGATAAAAATTCTTCTAGTATTAAAAAGATCAATCATTGATTGCACTTAAAAATATCCATAAATGTCTCTTTAAAATATTCTTCTCAAGTGTTTTTGTTCTATAAACACTATTAAAAATTAAGTAGGGAAGATGGGACAATTACCTTCTGAGGTTTCATTTTGCCTTTGCCTCTCCCCTCTCTGAGGCCTTGGGTCATTCGCATCTTTCTCCCTTTGTTTACCTCCTACTCTAGGGCTCCCTGGGTCACAGGGTAGACAAATGACAGATTTCTGAGGAAAAAAAAATGCATTCCTTTAAAAAAATTTGAGTCACCTACTATGTGCTAGACTGTGTAAAACTTAGGTTCATACACATTTGGTCAGAGAAATTTTTGAAAAGAAGCCAAATGCTGATGGATTTTCTGAGTGAGCACCATTTTAAAGTGCTACCAAACAAGAAAATCTGTCAAAGAAATGCAGTTTTTAAAGAAACAGGCACATGCTCAGTGACCAAAATATCCCAGGTATCCCAGGGAGCATTCAGCATAAACTCAGAACAGTGTCCCCGCTCCTGAGAAGAGAAGATTTTGTGTAATGTCATTTGTTGCCAAGCACAGAATATTTGCCACTACATATTGGTGGCAAGCCATGTGGGGACAGAGGTGAGGCAGAGTGTCCCTAATCCCAGGAGCTCAGTGTCCTGAAGAGAGACCAAGGGCATAAATAACCAACCACAAGTCACACAGATTAATGCTCCAAAGAGCTGGTGAGAGCGGTGCGGCTGTGTCCTGCGAAATCAGAGTGGTATAAACACATTTCTAATTCTAACCCCTTCGAGTTGCTAAGCAAAGATTTCATAGAAGAGGTGACATTTGAGCGGGGCCTGTGAAGATGCCAGGAATAGTAATAGTTTTGAGAGGGTTTCCCAGGAAACAGGATGGTGACAACAGGAGAGGGGAAAGAGTGTGACCCTTTGGGGGAACAGGGATTCCAGCTGGGGAATGGAAAGGGAGTAAGGAGATAAAGGCAAAGGAATGAAGACGGAGTCTAGAAAAGACCCAAATATAGGTGTTGGTGGCTTGTGTATGACACCCTGACTGTTAGCTGACCAGAGATCACAGAAGAAAATATACGATCCACGCGGAGGTCAAGCATGCGCCTGTTTCACAGACTGGCTGTTCTCTCAGTGCTGCATCAACAAAACATTCCTTTTAGTGGGCCTCACACTGTCCCTGTTGACCTTGCTCAGGGCAAAGTGGATGTGACAGGGGACAGGACAATTACCAGAAGGGTCAAGAAATCAAGGCCCCTGAGAATAGAAAACAAAGTTGGTTGAAGGAACTATTTGTGTTCAGAAATTCACTCACCTATTCCTCCCTCATTCCCTGGCTGTCTCATTCCCTCATGCCTCCTTCTATCCTGCCCTTCCTCCCTCCATTCACCCATCTACCCACCTGCCATTTCATCTATTCCCCCATCCATTCTTCCAAAGCAATTATCCATCCACTCATCCATCCTCATCCATCTCTCTCCCTTCCCCCTCTCTCCATCTATCCATCTACTCACACATGCATCGGCCCACCCACTTATTTAATTCATTCACTCTTCCATGTCCCATGCATTTATCCAGACCTTCATCCAACCATCCATCCATTCATTCTTCCTTCCTTCCTTTCTCCTTTCATCCACCTATCTCTCCATCCATCCATGCATCCAATGTATTCATTTGTCCATCCATTCACCATGTTTTAAGCACTAATTCTGAAGCTACTTCGAGAGTCATCTCTCAGACTACTCCCAATCCTAACAGAATTATAATTATCACTTTGTCTATTCCTTTGCAATCTTTTTGTTCTAATATATGATGCATGCCTTTCCAAGGGTAATGAAACCATAACTCTACCACATAAGTTATGGTAATTATAATAATAGAAATAACACCAATGTTGCCACTTGTTGAGAATTGACCATGTTCTAGATTATTTGGTGAACCTTCATTATAGCTTCCAGAATCATTCCCCCAGTTTAGAGCCCAGAGGTTCATTATGTTGAAGAAACAAAGTCAGAATGGGGTGCTCAGGCTCGTCCAGCCCCTGTCCATATTCCCAAGAGAGGGAAGAAGGTTGGAGAAGGATAACTGGGTTTCAATCATTCTTATTCACTTCCTGCCCCTGAAACAAAACTAACCCATGTGCCTCTCACTTTCATTATATTTTTCTTTTAAAAACCTCAAAGCATTTTCCCAAAGCTTAGATCTTTAACACCTAAAGTAAAAACTAAAAGGGAGAGACTATAAAATAACAAATGCAGTTCCCAGCAGGCAAGCTGCATCTTACCTCTTGGAGTTTTAAGAACTTTATGTCTTCTTTTTATTTCTCCCCAGGAACCATCAGAAATCTTTTTTTAACATAGAGAAGCAGACCCTCAAAACTGTTTCCATTCTTTGTGTATGTTTGTATCTCCATATGAGAGGGAGGGGAGAAAAGGAAGAGAGGAAGTGGGAGCAGGAAAGGGGGTTTGGGGTGGAGAGACTCACTGCGGCTAAAACAACATAAAGTGCAGCACCCATTCGAGAGCCACCCATGAATTCCTTCTTCCCCTTTCCCGGACTTATGGCAAACCCCAGAACACCGGCACATATACTAGAATGTCCCGTGGGCACTCAGAAGTCAACATGGTGGAACCAAGCTTATCACCCTCACCTCATATACTGCCTCTCTCCTGTGTTCCCTGTTTGGCTCATGAGACCACCTAATCACTGAAGGCCTTGTCCTGGGCCCCAAATGTCAGGGTTCTAGCCTCCCTCCAGCCAGGACCCTTCCACAGGAAGAAGGGTCTGCCACCTCAAGGCAACATGCCCACCCAGAACCAACACTCTTCTGCGCTTCACTCCAGATGCCAGTGATCCTGAAATGTCCTGCCAAATGCCTTCCCCAGGTGTCCTCCTGAGGACCGGCAGCAGTGCATGTGCAGTCCTGGGCCCCAAATAGCCAAGAGCTGGCTGGCTGCAGAAAGGGAGTATAGAGGTCGCACAAATGTGTAGGCTGGGGGTCCGTGTGTGTGTGTGTGTG
>PVIJ01023422.1:0-14283 GCA_004024925.1 Scalopus aquaticus | reverse complement strand
CCACTATGGAAAGCTGTATGGCGATTCCTCAAATTGCTAAACATGGAGCTCCCATACGACCCAGCAATCCCACTTTTGGGAATTTACCCAAAGGACACAAAAACACTAATCCGAAAGGATACATGCACCCGTATGTTCATTGCGGCACTATTCACAATGCAAAGGTATGGAAGCAACCCAGATGTCCAAAAATAGATGACTGGATCCAGAAGATGTGGTACATATACACAATGGAGTGCTATTCAGCATGGAAAGAAGATAAACACATGCAATTTGCCGCAACATGGATGGAATTAGAGGGAATCATACTCAGTGAAATAAGCCAGAAAGAAAAAGAAAAATATCGAATGGTTTCACTTATAACAGGACTATAGGGAGGCCGGGTGGGAGAGAGACACTCAGCGGTGGGGGAGTGGGGAGGGGAGGATAAGGGCACAAAATGGAAGAGAGAATACAGGGGACCATGGAGATGGATCACGGGTGAATTGGTGGTGGGCTGCCCAAGGGGAATACAAAATGTAAAAGACATAAATAACAATAAAAAATGGAAAAACAAATAAAATAAAAGGTATTAGAATTTAAGATGATTCTTTTCGGATATATTTTAAAATGTGTGGTGTGTGTGTGTGTGTGTGTGTGTGTGTGTGTGTGTGTAACATAAAGCCAAGAATCACAGTGAACTGACCATTCACACGGAGCGAGGTGGCATGGAGATTTATTCTTCATGACCAAAGTCGACTTCCCTGTAAAAGGGCTCCTGAACAGTCAGTGGAAGGAAGAGTAAGAGCTTATGAGACAATGAGAAGGTCACACTGATCAAGTCAGGTTTAACAACATCTGCAAAGACCTCGTGGCAGAACAAGCATGATCCTTAAGGGGCAAGACAACTTACCTTTCAAATTTTATATACAGTCAATTATATTATGACATCCATTGTAAACATGCATTTTATGTTTATTAATTGCAGAAATCACATGAGAATTTTTTTCCTTTGCAGCACTGAACAGCATTGCCCTTGCAATGGTACTAGTCATACCACCATTGCCCTTGCAATGGCACTAGGCATACCTCGAGTCAAATGAGAAGGAAATTCACAGGTGCACCCATCTAGTTTTTTTGTGGTCTATAGTGGCTGGCTAAGCTTGTGGAATGTATAAATAAAGAGCGTACTTGGGAGTTAAATCCTCAATCTTACATCTTTATATAGGAAACCTTCTCATGCAATCTCATGTAAAATCTCTTCCTTAGGCAGTCTGATTGATCTTTGCAGCTAAGAAGTGAGTGTGCAAGCAATTGTTAATGACAGCACATTGGTGAGAATCCACACGGTGCTGATACTGGTCAGCATGCAGACCTCCAGACCACTGTTATTGACCTGATCAAAGCCATGGGTACCACTGGGAGGCTGTGCTTGCACTTCCACTCCATAAATTTAGCAGCCCAAGAAGTTTATTACTACCCTGAGACAATCTGATGATGGAATGGCTGGTTGAGTTAGTGCTTCGACTCTTTCGATCTATTTCCAATCACTGTTAGAGAAACCAAAACTGTGTAATGTGTCCATTTTTATTCAGTTCATGTTACTTAGACCATATGATAATGCTGAAGACAGTATGTTGGGCTGTTAACAATCTCTCAAAAGACTGGTGAGCTTGGTCTGGGGGGGTGCAGGATGGAGTAGGAGCAGTAATTCAAAATTCTTTCAGGGAGATGCGAACCAATCAAGAGATTTTGAAAATTTAAACCCTGCTAGGTCATGGTTGAATTTTAGAATCTGTTATTGCAGGCATTTTAAAATGGAATTTCAGGATAACACAATTGTCAAGGAACTGGTGGATATCTACCTTAATTCAAGCCAAATAATTCTGCATTTAGAAAAAAAAGAGAGAATAGTCTCTATAAACTTATATAATTAGATCTGCTTATACAGCTTGTAATCTCAGTTTCATTTTAGCTCATCAACCTTTGTCTATAAGAAAAGAAGGGGCCCATTAGGACCTGGAAGTATAGAACAGTGCTTTATGAGTGAACATTCCAGCAATAGCCTGTCTGTGATTAAATAAAAACTGGGCATTGACTTACCGGGACCTTAGCAATATACTGACCCACAGTTCCTGTATCTATAAATTAGGGCTAAAAATAGCACTTATTTCAAAGCATGGTTACAAGGAATGAATGAAATATAGCACATAAAGTGTTTAACACAATTCCTAGCATGGTTCTAGCTGAAGATGAAATATGAATATGTTCAGTTGATCCCATGAATTTGAGCAAAAATTCTTTACCACACCATGGTCTATTGGTGTTTGGCATGGCGGAGGAAAGGTTAGAATCACTAGTACACTGGGAACATACCACAGAATGCAATGCACCAAACATTCCATTGTGTGGATCTGCTAGCATAAGATCCCATACTAAATGCAACACATTTTATAAGGGACAATCAAAACATTGGATAGGGGCATGACAGGATCCCATTTTTGGAGTGAAGAAAGATTGATCTGACTGTTTAGGGGACATGGGTTGACCTGATTCGTGTAGGTGCCAAGGTTCTATCACAGAAATTGGTGTGAAAGTAAAGAGGATCTGAACAAGGTAATGAAAGTGGGGGTGCAGAAGAAGGGGCATTTAAAAAATATAGTAGAATTATTCAGATTTGATGGCTTACTGGCTTTGGGGATTTTGTAAGAAATTATTCTGATTCCCACTTTCAATTTTTTTTCTTTCTCTCACTTTTTTTAGCCACTCCCCCCCAACCCTCTTTATTTTTCATACTTTTCATGTGTCTCTCTTGCTTTGAGTACTCATCGGATTTCTCTACCCAAGTTGAAGATACGCTAAAATAGATTTACTGATGACCTCTCAGAGCAATGCTGGAGAGACAGAGACAAAGAGAGTTGGGGGTGGGGAAGGAGGAGGAAAAGGAAAGAGGATAGGGAAAAGGGGGAGGAAAAGAAAAAG
Organism: Scalopus aquaticus; assembly: GCA_004024925.1. NCBI lineage: Eukaryota > Metazoa > Chordata > Mammalia > Eulipotyphla > Talpidae > Scalopus > Scalopus aquaticus. The sequence goes on along the minus strand of PVIJ01023422.1, from coordinate 11,322 downwards.
AGAAGGAAAAGGAGAGAGGAAGGAACTAAATGGCAGAGGACAGCACTCTGAACACAGAAGAAATACATGATACAATAGTCCTCATGTAGTCTAAAGAAACTAGAACAGGTCTCCTTGGAAGGCTACTCCAGAGACCAGGACTTGGAATGAAAGGTTAAACAGCAGGTCCTCCAACTGGACTGAAATAATCACATCCTATATGATTTTAAAAACACATCTCTGTTTCTATTTAATACTGGGAATAATAATAATTATGATGCCAATACATTTGAAAGGTAGTTAGTGTTTGATGCAAGGTAATTCGGTCTATCGGGCTTAAAAGTCTGACCACTGTCTAGCTGTTCAATTTCACTTCTCCCCAAGACAAAAACTCCATCAATACCCTCCTGCCACACTGACTATTCATTTCTTCAACCTTCCCAACATGTTGCCACTCTGGGAACTTAAGCCCTGTTGAACTTCATGGCTAAAACACTTTCTCAGACTTCTGCTATCTGTAAGGCTTCCCTTTATTATTTATATCTCACAGCAGCTTAAGGCACCTCATCCAGGCCAGCTTTCTTGGAGACTGTTCTATGGGTACAGTCCCCATTCTCATCATAGAATCCAGTTATTCTCTCCAGAACATATCTTGGGATGTAACTTTCAGTATTTGAATGATTTTAGTTTTTTTTTTTTTTTTTTTTTTTTTTTTTTTTTTTTTTTTTTTTTTACCAAGTAAACCATAAATTATATAGGAGCAGATTCTTGGCTCGTTTTTGCTAGCAACAAAAACAACAACAACAAAATCCTGGAATATTCTAAATGCTGACATTGCTAAATGAAGGAATGGAGAATAAATCGGTATTGCAATATTTGATTTTATATCATCTTCCCAAAGAAGGAAGTTTCTGCACTTTTTTATGGGTGAAGAAAGAGGGACCCAGAGAGAATATATGACAAGTCACAGATCCCAGATTTGATTGTTACCTACAGTATTTTAACTACCAATGCTCTCCTCAGTCTCTCTTTTGCCTTATACACAGAGAAAGCACAATCCAACTAAAGTACACATAGAATTCAAATTGCTAGCCTCATCTTCATGGAATTTCCATTTTCAAACCACTTGTGAAAGTCACACAGCCCAGAAAATGTTGAAATCCCACAAAGAAGTAAAATTAAAAAAAAAGCTAAACTGTGAAGCCCTCTATAGGCTTACTTCTGTTTAATAGTCCCTGAGGAAAAGAAAACCACCCAAAGAACCTTCCTGCTCTCTCCAACTTTCATTTCTTAAACACTTTTAAGTGGCTCAGAAATGCTGGAGTCAGTGAGACCCATCAAAACCTCTACAAAGAAATGCTTCCTAGGCTGATAATCAGAAGCCATAAATAATAGGCAGGAAAGACAAAGACAAGGGTTTTGTACAGAAAGTATAGGGCTGCAACATAAACAAAAAATGTGTTCAGTTTCCTATTAATTCATTTGCTCCTATTTTGAAAACTCATATACTTTTCAATACATAATTATTCAACTCAAACATCTGCATACTTGCCATATACTAAACTTTTGCTAGAATCCTGGGAAAACAAAGACAAATTCGGCAGGGTCTCGAGGCACAGGTACTGAATAACATTATAGGGTGAAGGCTTAAAGAGGAGACTCCTAAATATAAACAGACCAACGCTGGCCACGATATGGATACATTTTCAATATTCTTAAATTGCAGGGGTAGGAACAATGAAATTTGTCATTTGTAAGATCTTTTCTCAAATACACACAGAAATGTTAGCATCAATGTCAAGAATGCAACATTTACTACATTGTGTTGTAACTAAATAGTGTTTGAATTATTTTTAGCTATTTCCAAGTGAAATCAGATTCAACTGTCATGGTTTGCAGTATCAGGCACCTTTGCAGGGCATAAATCGATAAAGTTTTATCAGTAACCTGCTGGGGAAAAGGCAGCACTCAGTCACTTGCTTGGATTGCCATGTTTAGAACCTCAAAATTGTCTGTCTAGAATCCCCTCCCCCATTTTCTGTAAGGGTGACAGTTATTCTACCATGCAAAGAAAACAAAAACATATCAGAGATGAGATTTTTGAACATCTAAGGTTTCTGTGTTATAAACAGCTTGGATCAATAGTGGCTCTGCAGGTGGAAACTGCCTTAACATTAAGAGTTAAATGTGAGGTCGCCACCAATAGAGGAATGAGGATCCATTTCTGAGGGTACAGGGGAGCCAGCCTGGTCATTCTGGGAATGAGAAAATGAAGGTTCCATTTAGTTGATGCATCAGTTTTCAGGCACATAGGTCAGTGGAGATGGAATAGAATAAAACAAGGCAGAGGCACCAGTGAATTTCTCCCGCTATTTCATGAGTGACCTCATTTGACTCTCCTCCCTGCTGCTGACACGTCCTTTCCTTTAAAATTACACAGAGTGCTAAACAAATGGGTCTCTTCAGAGTCACTTAGCAGAACTAATCAGCACTCGAGTCTGGTTTCAAAATGAAAGGTCCATTCCACTACCAAGGAGGGTGATTACTTTCCTATGCTCAGCACCCTCCATCAGAGGTAGGGGTCACCTGCATCTCAGAAGGAATTGGTGCTCTGTTCCTTCATTCAAGGCAAGAAATTGTACCCCTGTCACACTGAAATCTCATTCTTCCACCTGAAAACTCATTTCCTTTCAGTGTTTTCCTTCTGGACTTTTCCCAAGTCAGCTAGAGACTGAGTTCAGACCCCGTGCACATAAGAATCTAAAAGGGTCCCTCATGCGGCCGGGCCAGTGTTTTTCCTTGAGGGCAAATTGCTGGGTGGTGAGAAGCTGGTAGGCTAGAAATACACTTTAATAAAGCCTTCATGTAATAATTGAATTTCATTCTAATCAATGGCAGGATGGAGCCACACTGCTCTCCTCCCACAGTAATTAGGGTTTCTAAGCTAGCGATGATGGTTTTCGCGTGGGATCGAATGGAAAGGCAGCGTAGCAAACAGTTTTCACTTTGCTTTGCAAACATTGAATTTCGTCTTATTAAAAGTAGATCTCAAAACCAAACCATCCCTATTTAATGCCTGTTGAAGACATTCTCCAACTCTTTTTTTTTTTTAAATCTGTGCTAATTCCCTGTAAATATAGTGTAGCAGGGAACCAATACATTAACAGCAAGCCTAAGGAGATCTCCTCGTCATGATTTAGTAAATACCAGTTCATGAAGTGGGTAAGATGTGATCTCATTTTACATCCACAACCATTCTGAGTCCTGGGAGGTGTTACACCCACTTTACAGATGACATAAATGAGGGTCAGAAGGACCAAGTGTTTTGCTGCCAACAGTCAATACACAGTAACTACAGAATAAGGGCTGAAATCAGATTTTCTCTCTTTACGCCCCCTGGGCTGAACAACAGTAATCTACATTTGGAGTTCATGCCCTGGCATTTTTGTATCCCGAAGGTTTTGTATCCTCCTTGTTTGTAGAGATTTTGGGAAAGAAATTTTTAGAAGGGCACTTTGCTATTCATACAAGCAACCATAGACTGTGTGAGAACAGCCCCAGGCCCACTCCCCCAAGCCCTCTGAAAACAGAAGGATTGAGAGGCAGAGTGGTAATAGAACCTTCTTCATTTATCATTGCTAATATTGTGAAGAAGTCTTTATTCAATAGATATGCTGGCATTAGTGCTTTCATACTTGTAACAAGTGCCTACACACATTTTTTCCCCCCAAGTGACTTATCATAATGAAGTTTTCAAGTACATTTTGGACATGAACACAGATTAATGTCTCAATATGGTTCATCAATGAGACTCACATGCCAGTTCCCGATTAGAGTTTTATGAGGCGCTTTCCAAATCAGATTCTGTGCTCTTGACTGAGTACCTAGTTGTGCAAGAATAAGTATGATTTCTAGGAGTGTTAGGCTAATTGCTCAGACTCCTTTAAACAGTGACAGAAAAAAAGTAAGTTCAGTCCTGTAAAGGAGAGGGCAACCACTAGACCTTTCAAAACAGTAAGTAATTAAAAAAGCGATATGGTTAAAAAGCCAAGCTCGATATCATTAGTGCAACCTATACAAAGAAGAGACATGTCATTAAAGATTACCTGCCTCCTTTGCATTCATATCAAGGATTTGTAAACTCAATGAAAAAAAGAGAAAAACTAAGCTCAGACATATGTTGCTAAGACCTGGCAGCAAACTACCTACTGAAAGTTAGTTCCTAGAGGGATTGACAAAATTCTGAACAGGTAAACACATTCTCTTCAAATATTTGCCTGTGTTTCCTCAAAGGTACATGCAGAGAAATGAGGATTACTGGCACAGAAGGAATATAGATACAGATCAAGAAAGTCAGCTCTATCCATTCCGTAGAATGTCATGGGCATTTGATTCAAGCAACAGGCATAACTTCAAGCTCTGATTTTGCTTAATGCATGGGTCACACTATGTGTTTAATGTATATACAGCTTCTTACAAATGTTCTTATACTTTGTGAATTATGAAGTATGTAAGAATATGCTTAATAGGGTCTTATTTTTCATTTCATGATATGATTGACAGTAATATGTGGTTATTTATTTGGAGATAAAAATAAAGATTAATCAGAGCTAGACTAAAATTCTCTAAAGATTTCTCTCAAGACACCCCTTCATATGGAAGGGAGAAAATACTCTATTTTTTTTTCTATTTTATATCTTTTCATTTTTAACACCTTCAATGAAACTGTCAGAATGGTTCTCAAAGAGGAGAGATGAGATTTATAGAGAAAAAGAGTGGGTATTAGGAGGGATTTTGTTTCATTATGTCTATATGTTAAGCAATCTTATGATTTTACAAGTTGTAATGAAAGCAGAGAGAGTTTGGCTTTTGTATTTTTACAACATTAAATAAGTACATATGGTAGAAATTTGAGAACTACAGAAAAAGAGTAAACAAATTACCAATAATTTCACAATCCTTGAAAATTGCTGGTACTATTTCGATGATTCTCTTTCAATCATGTTATATACAAACTTTACATATTTATATTTATTATCAGGCATACTACATTTAAAAAATATGTCTTAATATCTTTATTCTTAATAATGTTAATACTTAATGAAATCACAATAGTCTTTAAAATAGGTATAGCATAAATTATTTATGTAAAATGTTTCAAGTGATTTCTGATAATTTGTTAATATAATCATCACGACAAATATCCTTTTATACAGAGATTTTCCTTATTTCTTATTCCTTCTTATTTTCCTTATTCCTAGAGGAGAATTACTGAGTCAAAGGTCTTCACATAAAAGCCCTAAATGTACATACCAAATGAATGTTCAAATGGAGTATGATATTTTCACTAGTAGCTTCCCTCCTTTGCCATTACCCCTCCCTCTCTTTTTGTCTCCCTCTTTCCATTTTTTCATTTCTTTCATTTTTTTGCTCCTTCTTTACTCACTTTCATCAAAATAGGTCAAGGTCATGATCCCCCCCATGAAATGATAAGACTTTCTCTTTTGGGGAGGCATGTAACCATTCTGGGAATATAATGCTATTACCAACTGCTAAGTATATAAATGAAACATTTCCATGGTGCCATGAAGTATATTTTTCAGAGTACTTTAATCTGGAATTACTTTGAAATTCCAAAGCAAGACGATTTCTGGTGCCAGCATAAATTTCATTTGATAATTCTACTGGTATGACAGTGTTATTTATTCTGATAATTCTTCAGTTTTTCAGGGGTACAGTTTATAAAAACATAATAGTCATATTCACTGCATGCTCCTACTGAGATATTGTGTTTAGAACATCCTATGCATTATTTTCCTTAATGGACCCAACAGGGATATGAGATGAGAAAATAAGGAATCCGAAATTTTAAATAATTGTCCTGGGTCATGTTACTATTCTATATGCTCATATTTTTTTGTGGGTCCAGAACTAAGGAATGGCATGGTAGACATGGCTTATTCCTTTTCCACAGTGGCTAGTCCCCCAGCTGTTGTGACTATCCACATGGATAGTTGGAGCTTCCTCACAGCACACTATTCTCAAAAGAGTCTACTCCTTACATGGTGAAAATTCCAAGAGATGTATGATTTTATGATGGAACCACAGACATCAAACAAATCCATTTCTGCTGGTCTAAATAGAATTATAGACCTATTCCTTAAAAAAAAAAAAGGGCAGCCCACCTCTTAATGAGCAACTTATAAAGCAATTTGTGGCCATTTTTTATACAGGGTGTGTTTGACTTAAGAATCCATACTTAGGGCCTCCCTGGTGGCGCAGTGGTTAAGCGCTGCGCTGTGGAGCTGTCGGCAGCAGCGATGCGAGTTCGACGCCTGGCCAGGGAGAATCCCACATAGTGTGGCAGACCTCTCCTGCCTCACCCGCTGCTCCCCTCAGCAGTGTATTTCCGATCTGCCTGTTCTGCTCCCTGCTCTGTCTCTGGTGAACCCTCTCGCCACCCCACACCTCTGGTCTGTACCCCAGCTTGTATGTATAAATAAATAAATCTTTAAAAAAAAAGAATCCATACTTACATTGCCATTTTTGGTTAAAGATATGCTTGACTATTTCTCAGAGGACAGGATTTTCCAATACTGCCAACATTCTATATACTGTGATTACGCACACAGTGGGGTTGCGTGGAAAACTGGGGGCACACAATTTTGCTCCTATTGCACCAATTCCATTTTCTTAGTTTGGTCTCCCAAAAGGGAGAGCTTTGTGATTAATACTCTCAAGCTCACTACCTTTGATTATTTCCCTTCCCCTCTCTCTCTTCTTCCTTCCCTTCTCTGCTTCCCATTAGATGATGAGAGACAATTTGGTGAAAGTTCTTGAGTAGTTTTGATCTGGGCTTCCTCAGGGCCTCCTGCCTACAGATCAAAAATAAGAGTGATCTCCTCTTCCACATTGTCAATTTATGAGAATGGTTAGAGCAGAGGATGGAAGTCAGTATCTGTCTTGATGCTTTGATGATAGGTGAGGAATCTTCAATTCAAGGAGAAACTTCCACAGCTCTTCAGGTATAAGCCAGATGCTTACATTTCAATGTATTTCTGACCTTTGTAGTTCTTTTTTCAATTGACTTGGTGTCAGTTGCTTCACTGTTGAATAGGAGTCAAAATATTTCACCTTTTACTCAAAAAATAAAAAAAAGAAACCTTATAGAAAAAATGCTCCTTGGCTTGGATGCAAGGACCTTTATTCTTCTTATTACATGTGTAACTTAACAGATATTTAGGGGCATATTTAGAAATTCTAAAGTATTTCTGTGGGGGACAGACTATTTAAAGAGGGGAGAATCATTATATAGATGACACCTACAAATGAGAAGCATTTTAAAATTTCTTCTTTATATTGATATATCTACTTTCATGAATCAGGATTGTAGGCTGTTTTCTTTGTGTGTGTTTCCTATCCTTGTCAGGTTTTTAGTACCAGTATTTTGCTTGGTTCCTAAAATGAATTTGCTAGCTTCCCACTGAAAAGAATTCCTTTGATTAGATTCTTTAAACATATTGAATTGACACGTTAATTTTGGTGACTATTTTACAGATCACAAATGACTTTAGCCAGAAGGTCAATTACTAGAAAAACAGAATCTGTAAAATATTTAAATATACAGCTACTAGGCTGGGGAATATGTGTTTAGGGACAGAGGCAGTATGTCTTGCATATAAACATTTCACCAAGGAAGGCAAGTTTATATATTTGTTGTTGCTTTTGTAAGGGTAAAAAAGAAATCAATGCTGTTCAGTTCTGAAGGGACTTTGGCCACACAAGCCTCATTTGAAGAGATAGTAAGTTAGAACAAACACTGGCTGAATACAAATATCCTATTTACCATGTATATCAGAAATCAACAGCATTTAGAGTTTTCATGACAATAGTATAACTGGCTTGCACTTAATGAGCTTAAGTATAGAAGAGTAATTAAACCCAAGCCCAAATTCAATCAGTCAGCAAACATTTAAAGAGTGATGGCTATGAGGTCAGGTAGGAAGCTAGACACTGGGTCACAGGCATGAGAAGAGAGAATAATCATGTCTTTCCTAAAATGATAAAATGGTTATTGAGTTCTCACAAATGTAATGGTTCATAATGCTTATTTACCAAGATAAAGAGAGTGGTGATTCACCTCATAATATGTATAGAAAGGTTTAGTGAGAACTATGGTCAGATGTGTCTTACCTCCCTTCTTTTTTCCTTCTCCTTTTGGGAGGGGGCAGAGGAAGGGAGGGAGTGAGGGAGGAAGAGAGAACAAAGAAAAATGAAATGTCAAGTATTACATTACAGTATTCTTGTACACTTACAGTCTTTTCTGCTTTTCCACATAACATCATGTTTAATAAATGAGAATAGTAATGAAAATCTTAATATCAATTATGCCTACTCTGCAATTTTTGCTAACACCATTGTCTATAATTTGAAATCCTATACATGCTTCAAAATCCAATTCAAACATCCACTTCCCTTACAGGAAATCTGAGAGTATCAAGTGAGGAAAAAAAAAAAAAAAAGGTATCCAGCTAACAAAGTGTTCTGCCATTTTCTCTACAAATACTATCTCGTTTAGAACTCAGAACATGCTCTTTACACCAAACATTGTCTCTCCTTGTGGTTCAGGAAGCAAAGGCAAAGAAAGGCCATTACAAAGTCAACTAGTTAATAGTACAGCCTGGATTGAAACCCAAGTATTCTTGACTAAAAAATATCCAATTCATTCTAAAATGCCAAGCAGTATTTCTTCTAAACTCTCATACAAGTGTGTTGACCTGCCTTAAAATACTTAACATAGGTTACTGTCTTTTATATCAACACAGGACTTGGCACTTTGAAATTGTTATTCAATTTAACTTGGATTTCTTTCTGTACATTAGCTGGTAAAGGTCACATTCAGTAATTCAGTAATTGTGCAAAGTACACATGATCAGGCACATTCATAGATGATAACAGACAAGGGCACCTTTGAGTTTATGTCTGTCAGGCAGAATAGGGGATAAGAAGATTAGAGGGATAAATAAAATGTGCCCACTTCAAAAATGCTTCAACCTAACAGGATACAATTTTATTTTGCAGTGTTTTCTGATGCTTGGCTATCTTTGGAGACCTTGTTTTCCTTTAAAGGCTTAATTTAAAAATACCCTCAAAGAGGAAGTTACTGCAGGCAAGACAGACAGGGTACTTGTCTATGAATCTGCCACTCACCTTACAGTTACTGACAGGCTGTTCTATTAATCACTGGCACAGATATTTACTAGAGCATGTGGCTCATGTTGGGCAAAAGGACCAATTTAGACCTTTCTTAGAGGAAAATATTCCCCATTAGGCACTGAAAGCAACCCCAGGAGATGACAATTACAAGCTAATAGGGTCATTTATTTTTGTGTTTATATTTTCAACTGAAAGAAATACATTAACTACTAAGGGAGACCTCAAGAGCGTGTATAAGAGCAAAAAGGACAGTTTATTATCTCATCTGCAAACTGAGCCATGAGCCAAACATCTAAGGTCTGACTCAGGCATCATCGAACAGAAAGGTAAATGCAGGGGAGGAGAATTGCAGAGCAAGAAATTATTTAGAAGGGGTGACTGTGAGTCTGAGATTCATTGGAAAACCACAAAGTAGTTTCCAAGACTAGGTGTTTCCCTTTAAGTTCAGAAACGAACAAATGTTTATTAACAGCAAGTGCAGGACACACTACTAGATATCATGAGGATAAAGATAGAAATCTAAGCTGGGGCCTCCCTGGTGGCACAACAGGTTAAGCGCAGCACTATGATGCTTTCCAGCTCCACTGCAGCATGAGTTCGATTCCCGGTCAGGGAGATTCCCACATGGCGCAGCAGACCTCTCCTGCCTCACCTGCTGCTCCCCTCAGCAGTGTGTTTCCGTCATCTGCCTGTTCTGCTCCCCACTCATTCCTGGTGAATCCTCTAACTGGCCCACACCCCTGCTTGTATGCATAAACATATAAATCTTAAAAAAAAAAAAGAAATTTAAGTGGGAGGGATGCTATGATTCAGTTGCAGCTCTACACCATAGTGGGGAAAACTACAAGCATGCAAATAAACACACAAGTGTCTTGAATCTTAACAGGTAACCCATTTATAAACTCCGTTGAATCAATGGCAAGATGGATAGAAGAAAATTTGTCAAAATGTATAAGCTACAGTTTATTTTAATTTTTAAAAATATTTCCTTTCTTCATGACATAGCATTGTTTTAAACCTTGTTAATACTCTGACAGTATAGGATATCTCCCTTCAGGTGTGGTCAGCTCTCCTACCACCAAAGCATTCACAATCCTCCACCACAGTCCCTTGTGCTCCCCCCAACTCTGCCCCAACAGCGATCTCACTCCTCTCTTTCCCCCTGCCCCTCTATGATTAGGTCTCAAGAGTTGGTTTTAAAACCTGTCTTTTTATGATCCCCTGTTTTGTTTCTCTATATTCTCTATATAAGCAACACTATCTAGTAGTTATTTTTCTCTTTCTGACTAATTTCATTTAACATAATTTCTTCCAGCATCATCTATGTTGCTACAAATGGCATGTAACCACTGGTTGGAAGAAGACTAATCCATAAGGGCATAAAAAAGTGAGAGATATAGACATATTTAAATATTTAAAGATGCCAGGGGAAGGAGAGAGAGAGTGAGAGAGAGAGAGAGAGAGAGAGAGAGAGGGGGGGGGGAGAGAGGAGAGAGGAGAGAGGAGAGAGGAGAGAGGAGAGACAGACAGACACACACTAGGAGAATGGAGAGCATAAGTAGAGAGACTGTGATAACAAGATCAATACATTCCTTTTTAGGTAACTGAAAAATCCTAACATAATACCTGGATGGGAAACAAGGATCCAGAAGACAGACACAGAGTACTGGCAATGGAGAATGGCTTCTAGGGAAGCACTCTGAGGGACAGAGTCAGGAAACCATGGAATATATGAATACATATAGGGAAGGGACACCTTCCAGTTTAGCTGCTTCACAAAAGAGCTTTTGGAAGAATAGTATTCCATTGTGTATATGTACCACATCTTCTGGATCCAATCATCTATTTTTGGACATCTGGGTTGCTCTTCCATACCTTTGCTATTGTGAACAGTGCCGCAATGAACATACGGGTGCATGTATCCTTTCGGATTAGTGTTTTTGTATCCTTTGGGTAAATTCCCAAAAGTGGGATTGCTGGGTCGTATGGAAGCTCCATGTTTAGCAGTTTGAGGAATCGCCATACAGCTTTCCATGGTGGTTGGACCAGTTCACATTCCCACCAGCAGTGTAGAAGAGTTCCTTTTTCTCCACATCCTTTCCAGCATTTGTTGTTGCCTGTATTTTT
>PVIJ01023421.1:0-14281 GCA_004024925.1 Scalopus aquaticus | reverse complement strand
GAACTCACACAACTCAAGAAAAACAAAGCCAATAACCCAGTCAAAAAATGGGCAGAAGAGCTCAAAAGGCACTTCTCCAAAGAAGAAAAGCAAATGGCCAACAGATACATGAAAAAATGCTCAACATCACTTATAATCAAGGAAATGCAAATCAAAACCACTATGAGATACCACCTCACACCTGTGAGGATGGCACACACTAAAAATACAGGCAACAACAAATGATGGAAAGGATGTGGAGAAAAAGGAACTCTTCTACACTGTTGGTGGGAATGTGAACTGGTCCAACCACTATGGAAAACTGTATGGCGATTCCTCAAACTGCTCAACATGGAGCTTCCATACGACTCAGCAATACCACTTTTGGGAATTTACCCAAAAGACACAAAAACACTAATCCGAAAGGATACATGCACCCATATGTTCATTGAGGCACTGTTCACTATAGCAAAGGCATGGAAGCAACCCAGATGTCCAAAAATAGATGACTGGATCCGAAGACGTGGTACATATACACCATGGAATACTATTCAGCATGGAAAGAAGATAAACACATGCAATTTGCAGCGACATGGATGGAATTATATGGGATCATACTTAGTGAAATAAGCCAGAAAGAAAGAGAAAAATATCGAATGGTTTCACTTATAACAGGACTATAACGAAACCAAATAGGAGAGAGACAATCAGCGGTGGGGGGGCGGGGCGCGGGGAGGGGAGGAAAAGGGCACAAAAGGGAATAGAAAAGAATACAAGGGACCATGGAGATGGATCACGGGTGAATTGGTGGTGGTCTACCCAAGGGGAATATAAAATGTAAAAGACATAAATAACAATAAAAAAAAAATCCAAGGGGGGAAAAAAGAAACAAAGTCAAAATGATAAGCCTTCTTCACTTGAGAAGTGACATTTTTCTTCTAGTTGGCAAATGTCACTTCCCCACAAATAGAGCAGAAATTGTCCATGCTATTAACGTAATTTTGAGGCATGACTGTTCTGCATTATGCCTAAATGGATAAAATAATAACAGTTCTATGGAATAGTAGCTTAAACTGTCTCACACAAGGTCTGAAATATTTTCAATGCTCAACCTTTCTGACAGGGCTTTATCTAGTGCACTACTGATGTCAGCTTACTTCAGCAGCCGCCTGGCAGTAGTATTGCTTTGCATCAGAAAATGATGCAATCAACTCTGGATGATGTGTGCATGATGGCATTATGCAATGTGATGTGATATTACATCATTCTAGGCTTCTTTAGGATGTTGTTGCAGTCCTACTCGATAAATTGACACAGTTAAAACACATAAGATGAATTATATGAAATATCTTCAAAATGGGAGCTAATAAAAGTTTTTCAGGGTTATATTCATGTTCAGAACACCAAGATACTACAGAGTAGGGCATTTTTAAAAATTTTTATTTATACATACAAGCTGAGGTACAGGCCAGAGGCGTGGGGGGGCGAGAGTGTTCACCAGAGACAGAGGGGATAGCAGAACAGGCAGATCAGAAATACACTGCTGAGGGGAGCAGTGGGCAAGGCAGGAGAGGTCTGCCGCGCCATGTGGGATTCTCCCTGGCCGGGTGTTGAACTTGCGTCGCCGCTGCCGACAGCTGCACAGTGCAGCGCTTAACCGCTGCGCCACCAGGGAGGCCCCAGAGTAGGGCATTTTTAAGTCAGTTATGATCTCATCACTGTTGACCACTGTAATGTGCTATTTGATTTTTGTGTCTGGACTCAGAGAACAGATTGGTTTCTAAATGTAAAATCATACCTGGCTTCATCATGAGCCTCCATAAATTCTGTACCTCCATTTTTTTTTCTAATTTAGAAATGCTCATTTGAACCAGTAGCTTTTTTTTCTGGTTCTAAAATTCTATCTCCTTTGTTTTAATTAAATGTCAGAAAACAAGAAGTACTATTCTAAACAAACAAAAAGAACAATTTGTTGTGCAACTTTAGGCGTGGAACTATTCTGAGATCTAATGGCATGTAAAGGAGAAACAGTTAAATAAGGTACTTGACTTAAGATTCAGAAGAACATTGGAAAATGCTTCAGAAGGCTGGCTAAGTCCCTCCTCCCCCATCCCATTTTCTTTTACTTTCAGCAATTTATTGTTGTATTTTTATTTACCTAACACCAGGAAGAGACCATATTTCACTAACAAAATAAAATTAAGCCAACCACTTAATTCTCTGAAAAGTTTTCCTATTCTTGGCCTTAGCATTTTGAAGCTTTGAAAGGACTGGGGAAGCTGGATAGCATGCCAGTCACACTTAGGGACACCAGAGCATGGAATACTTATTCTTGGTAAAATGGAATTCTGGTTATAAAATAGCTCTAGTCCAGAAAAAAGTTTAGAGTAGATAGATCATTTTAATATACTTATTTGTTCATTTATATATTCAGCCACTCATTCATTAAATAAAGATTTATTGAACATTTACTATATGCCTGATCCTTATGAGGTACCAGGGAGAAAAACTTCAGTCTGTTGTCACAAGGAAATTCTTTATTCTTTTTCTTAACATGGAATAACAATTGCAGTATGCAATTTAAGCCTTGATGAAAATAAATTAATGATTTTATCAGAACATAAAGAAGGGACAACAACACGTTAAAAATGGATGATCAGTAAAGGCCTTCTAGAGATGACATAAGCTAAGTCATGTATAGAAAATTTGATGTTATTTAATGGAGGAGGCTAGAGGGAAGGAGTTGAGTGGAATTAGTTGATGGTTAATCCCTTTAGTGTGCTGCTGTGGAAAAGTACAGTCTTGAAATTGAAACCTATATCCTTTAGCAAGGAGGTGGGATTCATTTCCAAAATCCTGATTCTTCTTCCCATACAACATTAAAAAACATAATTAGTACTGTGTAATTTGTCCATTACACAAATGGAGTCAAAAATAGATGAAATAAAATTTAGAATTTATCAATCAAATGGATATTTCTTAGAATATAAGTATTTGATAAGCTCAAAAATAATAACTACCATTTCCTTTCCCTGTATTTATCATAAGGCATTAGAGTTCTCAGATTCAATGAAACAAAGGTTGGCACTCAGCCAGAGAGTAGAACATGACTATTTGTAGCCATTCCATGATCATTCACTGCCCTCCTGTTACAAATTATAGAAGTGCATTTCTAACACTGGCATAGGGGAATGCTTATCAAAGTCTTGTCCATTATACTAGCTGGATCAAAATATCTTAGGGCAATCACTAAAATGAAACCATCTTGCATTCTCCACAGACTTACTAATCAGAAATTGTAGGAATAGGCTTCAATAATCACTCTATTTCTGATAGGCTTCCCATGTAATTCTAATTGCCACCGGTTCTAGAGAGTTGGGATTACTGAAAATTTTTCTAACTCATTTCACTTTATTATAAAATTTGACTAGTGAATGCCCTACACAGAGTTTTAGAAAACTGTGGCAAATCTATAGGTTTTAGGTTTTGACTCATCCTTTCAACATTGGAAGATATACCAAAAGTTTAGTATCCAGGTTCATTATTAAATAACATGTTCTCCGACTAAATCATCTTGAAATGATACTGTTATCAATAATGTTTTGACACAGCAGGAATTTATAAATCATCTAGAGCAATTTTCTTATTTTATAGATGAGAAAATTGAGTCCTAGAAATTTTAATTGACTTAACTCAAAGTGACTCTGATCTTTAATTGT
This sequence comes from Scalopus aquaticus, assembly GCA_004024925.1. Lineage (NCBI taxonomy): Eukaryota > Metazoa > Chordata > Mammalia > Eulipotyphla > Talpidae > Scalopus > Scalopus aquaticus. Next base: position 10,583 of record PVIJ01023421.1, on the reverse strand, counting down.
GAGATCATGCCTTGCAAAAAAAGTTTAAGATTTGAACTAAGTGATCTTGATAATGCATAATATGGCCTACATTTTAATTTATTTTTTTTATGTGAACCTAGTCAATAGTAAAATCCTTTCTATAAAAAAAACTACTACAATTTTGGAAAACTACCTGCAATCTTGGTGAACCGGGAGAACAGGAAAGTACAGCCCCTATATCATGGATGAGAGGGACCCTTACAAATGAATACCAAGGATAAGCCCAACCCCTACTGATAAGACCTTTGCCTGTAAGTGGCCTCCCCCACTTAGGTCATCCTTCCCTGAGGTCATCCTTCCCTGAAACCCACCAAAAGTCATGCTAAAGCTACTCTGTATAAAAACTCCCTGCTCCCTTTGTTCAGGGCCCAGGTTTTTAGAGGTGACACTCTCCTGGGCCCACCAGTGTAATAAATCTCCTGTGCTCACCATGTTCCTGAGTGCCATTTGGTCTTTCCTGCCTCTCCTTTTGCAACAATGGTTTCATCTTGAAAGCAGATAAAATTATGACACTTCAAAATTTTGTATACTATCAGGAATCATGAACTTTTACAATACATTTATTGATAAAACTGCAATTTGGTTTATATCCAGTGACTTGCTACCAATAAAAGTGTTTCATCTTTCTTTAGAACTTGAAATGTTCCATATACTATCATTAAGTCTCATTTTACCTCATATATAATTTTAATAATTTAGGTTGCAGATGTTTAGTGCTTCAGCTTAATTCGTGTTTTCATATTTCAAAGTAGATTTTGCTTACAGTTTAAATAATTTTTGAACTTGAAAATTATTTGGTTTTATTTCAATGAATGGTAATCCTGACATTATGAATTGCTTATCCTGATATAGAGCTCTATTTTATGGGAACATGAAATAATTTGGAAATTTGCTACATTGGAGTATGACAGGCATTTCTCTTTTGCGATAGTAGTTGTGTTTTATAAAAGATTCTCCTGGAAACAGAGACTCTTCACATTTGTAAATAAATGATTGATAAATTACTTAAAATCATCCTCTCTACTCTGGTGATATCATCTTAGAGCAATAAGAACAATACCCCTTACTTTGAATTTGAAAAGCAATGTGAATTGTGGATTCATAATTAAAGAAATAGTTAAAGCTGGATGCAAGATTTGGTGAGGCTCACATGAGTGAAATTGACTCTGAACCTAGAAACCTTGGCTGCCCTCCAATTTTAACTAAATTCTAAAAACTTGTCAGTTTATCTTGTTATAATAGAATTGTCACCAATCACAGGTTCAGGTTTACTTAAAAGTGATTTACCATCTTGGTTTTTAAAATTAAACACATTTAGGACATGGAAGGGCTGTTATTAATTGCATTCAGTTGATTAATTGAGTGAGATTATTTCTCTCCAGTTCTTGAGTAAATTTATTTGGTAATTTTAACTGATGGGGAGAATGAAATGAACAAAGAATTTTGGAAAAAGGAGTATTATGGTAGATTAGAAAGTCTGGAAAATATGGCATACAATGGTCTTTGAACAACATGTGTGGAAGAGCAAATCATATAGGACTCTTGGAGGGGTGTGTGTGTGTGTCTGTCTGTGTGATGAGAGAGAAAGAGTGCAAATGAAAGAGAGAGAGAGAGAGAGAGAGAGAGAGAGAGAGAGAGAGAGAGAGAGAAAGAGAATGAGAATAATGCAGAGAAGCTTGTCATGTCTCTGGCTTTCAGCCCAGGCCTTAATGAATGCAATGGATTTCAAATTAAAGTTACTTTCCAAGAAAACAGAATTCAATTCAACTCCAAAAATATAGTCATTGTTTTCCTACTTTATGTAGAGCATTACAACCACTTAGGAAAACAAATACATAAACAATCCTAATTTTCCCACGTCTTCATAATTTGTCTCAATAGGAAGACACATACAATTGCATAATTTTTTGAACATATATAATCACAAAGTCACAGAACTGGTATAACTGGAAGAAGCTTAGATATTCTAGATTCTAATTCTTTCAGCCTTCAGGCAAAGGAACAGTCCAATGATGATAAAGTGATAGCCAAGAGTCCCAGAGAAATATTCTGATATTATTCATCTACCCCAAATAGACTGATCATATGTCTGAGAAGAATGATGGGTTAAATGATAGGCTAGGGTATATGGTACATTATAATTGGTATTGTTGCAAATTTATTTATTAATAGCTAGTTAAAATGTCTGTGGGTGCATCCATACAGGTATCAACATATAAAATCTTTCTGACTCAGTTTGGCTTTGTGACATAATTACAAACTATTGATTCATCTTTCATCAAATTTAGGCTTTAACAAACTCCCTCTTCCTTTTTAGGAATTCCCTAATTCTTCCAGCTCATTGTATAAACAAAAGATAAGTTTGCCATTCTCACTACAATTTGCAAAGTTATCTTCATAGTGGACACTATGGGTTGGCCAAATGGCATATTCTAAAGCACTAGGTCACAATCAAAGCCGATTAGAAATTCTCAGCGTCCCCCATAGCCTGATGCACTTAATCCAGTCAGAACAAGGGCGATGTTCTCTATAGCAATTGCTAAATATCCACTGCCAGTTGAAAATGGTCTTTTGAGCTGCTTCTTAAGAATTCTTAAATTACTAGTAGGCAAGTCAAAGTGGATATTTCAAACAAACTGGCTGGTGTTAAGTCCCTAACATGTGAATGCTCATAATTTTCAGTATAGAAGCTTATGTTATAATTTCTTCCTAAGTCACAAAAGCTTTTACTTAGTTCTTTACTCAGTCAGGTCAATTTAAAAATCTTTGTCTCTTCAAAAGAATATTATAAAAAATATTCTTGTCATCCAGAAGCACTGATTCACCCCAAATCCTACAAATTCCCCCAGAAATTCCTTCTTGGTTAGAGACTCTGCCTCTCAAGTCTATTCATCTTTAATTTCCCCTCTTTTGACTCTGTGTGGGATAAGTCCTAATGTATAATGAGTCCCAGAGGGGTGACTAAGATGTCTGTGAACTTCTGAACAGAAGTAACTCCTCTACTGGAGTACTTTTGATTAAGGTGACCTTTGACCATTCTACCCTCAGGGTATCAGTTATCTTGTCGATATACTACCATGAAATCCCCTGGTCCACAGTAGAAATGCTTCTAACTCTACTAATCTCCTTAGTCATATAATTCAATGACTAAATATCCTGCTCTGGAAATGTCAGGATTTAGAAAATAAAGTCAGGATTTTGTCATTTCCTTGCTTGAATTTATCAACAAATAATTATAATGCAATGATTTTTTTTCTGTCAATGTTTGAATGTTGTATTTCATTTGAATATCCAGAAAAACATAAGACATATTCATTTGCTAATCATTCTTTCTAAATTTCATGACAAAATATAGAAAACCATATAAGAGAACATGTTGCTATAGAGGAAGTAAGCCACAGAATAGACACAACTTGGTTTCTGATAAATCCAATTAGCTTTTTGAATGTGGAAAATTAGTTATTTCTTTATTTGTAAAATCAGAATGGCAGCAACCATCATGTAGGTTAACCATCTAGATTAAACAAAGACCTGAGAGCAATACCTGTGACATCTGGAGGGGCCCTTTTATTTATATTTTATTCCTCATAAACTGAAATTAAAATTTTGAAAAAAATAATGCTTGCTATGAACACTCAGCAAGCTTTAGGCACACTTCTTGTAATACTGCTATGGTTAGCTAAAAACAATATGACAGGATTATCACTATTTATTAATCCATCAGCAATTACCAGTGTAATAGGGGGAATCTATTTATTGACTAAGCTATATAATACCAGCATCAATATTGTGTTCTTTTTTTAATATATATACATATAAGGTTTTTTTTATTTTATTTTATACATACAAGCTGGGGTGCAGGCCAGAGGTGTGGAATGGCAAGGGGATTCACCAGAGACAGAGAGGGGAGCAGAACAGGCAGATTAATGGAAATACACTGCTGAGGGGAGCAGTGGGCGAGGCAGGAGAGGTCTGCCGTGCTATGTGGGAATCTCCCCGGCCAAGAGTCGAACTCTCATCACCTCTGCTTGCTGACAGCTCCACAGCACAGCACTTTAACCCGCTGCACCACCAGGGAGACGTCTCAATATTGTGTTCTTAATGCTTTCTTCACTTAGTTTCACTATAGCATAGTAAGAACTAATATTTAAATGTACTGGTGAAATTTTACATGAAAAAAATACACTATTATATTTTACATAGATATATGTTGGGAATAAATAATTAAAATTGCTGAATTCAGCAGAATATGTAATATTATAACTGAAATATTGACTTTGAGTACTCAGAATAAATTAGAGTGAAGATTTGTCAACAGTGGGCCTCCCCGGTGGCGCAGTGGTTGAGTGCTGCACTGTGGAGCTGTCGGCAGCGGCGACGGGAGTTCGACGCCCGGGCGGGGAGAATCCCACATGGTGGGGCGGACCTCTCCTGCCTTGCCCGCTGCTCCCCTCAGCAGTGTACTTCTGATCTGCCTGTTCTGCTCCCCACTGTGTCTCTGGTGAACCCTCTCGCCACCCCACGCCTCTGGCCTGTACCCCAGCTTGTATGTACAAAAAAAAAAAATCATTAAGAAAAAAAAAAAGATTTGTCAACAGTTTTTATAATGGAATCAGTATAGAAGAGGGGAAGGATTGTCTCTGTAGGTATATTTGTAGTATCTGAGGTCAATTACTAGCCAACTAGTTCTTGAGTAGTTCATGAAGGAAAACATTCAGTGTGGGGCATTAGGAAGGTTTGGTAGAGGGAAGACCAGAGAAAACGAAGGCAGGCTGTTGAGTATGTTAGGAAACCTCACCTCTATGTTCTGCAAAGACCCTGTGCTAACTTTGCCTCTTGTAACAGTGGCTTCTAGCTAGAATACTAAGTATTTCTCACTAGTAAAAGTTAACCTAGAACCGTGCTTTCAGAGATTCTCTGACATAGAATTACTAGACTTATCCCCTGAGATACAGGAGACAGTAAAGATGAGAAATAATTTAGTTATTTAAAGGCAACTTGCCACAGCATGAGACTGGCTGAGACTAGAACATGGTCTCAAATTGAGCTAAGAAGGTTAGAATTTAAGATGATAGGTATTCTTTGAGAAGAACAGAATAAACCTCATTAGGTAAGCAGGATTTTTGGGGTGTGTGTGTGTGTGTGTGTTTTAAAAAGGCTACTCTGGGGCGCAGCGGTTAAGCGCTGCGCTGTGGAGCTGTTGGCAGCGGTGACGCGAGTTCGACGCCCGGCCGGGGAGAATCCCACATGGTGCGGCAGATCTCTCCTGCCTTGCCCACTGCTCCCCTCAGCAGTGTATTTCTGATCTGCCTGTTCTGCTCCCCGCTCTGTCTCTGGTGGGCCCTCTCACCACCCCACGCCTCTGGCCTGTACCCCAACTTGTATGTATAAATAAAATAAATCTTTAAAAAGGCTACTCATAGAAGAAGCATCCTTTCATAAACAGAAAATAAAGTTCTAATATTTAATGAACAAGTGGAAAAAGACCTGGCATTTCAATGCTTGTATTTTTTTGGAGAGTATTTCAAAATGAGTTCATTCAGGGAGTAGTTAATAATGTGAAAATGATTATGTCGCTTTTTCTCTCCACTTGTTTATTATTGATTTTAAAAGATTCAGAATAGGTTCCTTTCCCTTTATCTTCTCTGCCAACTCTAGAATTAAACACACATAGACACACACATAGAGACACACAGGCACATATGTGCATGCACACACACACACACACACACAGTCTTGATTATGTTTTTATACTCAGAAGACAGAAGCAGATGGTATAAGTTGTGAATTTCTAATAACAGATTTCAAGACTACAATATTATACTAGCAAAACAACACAACATACTACTCATGTAAACTGATCAATATACAACTCATTAATAAGACCAAATAATTTTAGCAATTTATTAAATAACTAAATCAACGGTGATCCAAACAAAGTTAATAATACATTTGCTTGAGTCTCCACTGTCATATTATTTCACTTTTTCAAAGAAGATAAAGGACATATAAAAATAATTTAATTTTCCTTGGCAAGGAAAATCACTCACCAAAGACCAAAGGAAATAGTTTCATTTTGCTTGATTTTCTAAAGACAGATCAGAGCATGGAGCTACAACTCCTCAACATAATGGAAAATTTAAAGGCAATATCAATTAAACAAATAAGTAAGATCCTTCTTATTCACAGGGAACTCAATATTTTAGATTCAGAAATCACAGGATTCTAGTCTATTAGGGAGAATAAACATGCACATACACAGTAAAAATGCATCTTTTTTTTTACCTAGGGATACAATAAATAAGTCTCCAGGACAATACAAGAAGTAAAATATTCAGAGGTGAGATATTAAGGTAATAATTGATATTGCTATAGTATTTGCTTTATATTATCAAAATGTAAATAAAGAAATGTAGGATGATACAAATAACAAATTACCAGATTGTCAAACTATCTTCAAAATCTAATGGTGCTAAAACTTAGCATATTGATCATAACTGCTAGTTCATTTAATTCAATGGTCAGTGTCTACACCACATATGAAAAAACAATGATAGTTCACAAAAAGATTTTAAAAGGTCATTTCCCTTCCCTTGGCAAGAAGCTTTCATTTAATGCAAAAGAGATGCTTTGTTTTTATACTCTGTCTAAATTTATTCTGGTTTCGTTAGGCTTCACAGACTAATATTTAGAAAATGTTTCAATAAAATCTCACCTAAATTTCCATAATTTTCTTTTCTGTTCTTGAAGAACAAAACAAAACTATGATGACATAAAATAGTGTGAGAGATATAATCTAAAATAAGGTATTAAATATAAGGTTATTGTTGATTTTTCTCTATTTTTGAAAATTTAGATTCAATTTTTTACCGTTAAAAAAGAACTGAGTTCATTTACGATTGGCTTAAAAACAGTTATCTGATTCATGATTCAGAAAAAAAAGTATTGATTTCATCTCAGAAAGCCACCATAATAATCTGTTGGCTACACAAAATCTAGTTTAAGACTGTCATAAGAGAATATTCACCCTGACTGAGAATTATAAATACTGAGACGGGATGGTAAAGGGGGTATAATCACAAGCATTATGGATTTTGGTTGGGGTAGGTTAAGTTGGATCTTTCCAAGTTGTATTTGATTGGCACTGACCAAACATTGTATTATAATAGCTTTTATGATTGACAGGTACAATGAGAATATAGTCTTGACTTATAAATGCTTGATAAATAAGATAGTTCAGTAGAGTCACCTGTTGTTCAAGCAGGGCTCTATCCAGATATGTGAGCTTATTCTCCTGAAAAGAAACATGACTTAATAGTTCATTATTTGGATTAATGGAGGTTGGGGGTTGTTCTTGAGGCTAACAATAGATTTTTTACTGGCTTAAAGTCTTATATTCTTAGACAACAACTTCCTAGAACAAAGAGTAGGGGCATATTGATGTAGGGTTTTCTTATTAGTCTCCATAATGGAGGTATGAGGCTGCAAGCATTTCAGTTTTCACTATTGAGCTCAATGGATTAAAAAAAAAAATCAATATATTGCTTATATTGGGAGATATGCCATAGCACCTCATAAAGAATATAAAACTATCTTCTTAGGCTCAGTTCCACTTAACGAAAAATAATAAACATAGAAAACTGATGTCAGGTTTTAATGTAAACTTGCTATTTAATATCTTGACACATTAAGCCAACTTAATCATAGCCCAACACAAAGAGTTGTGGGAAGACCTCTTCTTCTCCCTCTGAACCACTGTAAGAGATGCACTAGTCAATATCAAAATAATTGTCAGGAGGTCAGTTGGAAGACAGAGCAAAATAGAATTGCAGGAGCTAGAATATCTTCACTTCACATAATATGATAGTCAACCCCAGTAGACAAATAGTAGAACAAGGTTTACAGAACACATATTAGTTCACTTTATTATAACTTAGATGTCTCAGAGTCCAGCAAAACAATGTGTGAAGGAGGAAGGGTGCAGGTGGACAGTGTTTCCCAGCATCTGTTCAGCTGTGTGGGGATGTATATGTGGTTGTGAGAACAGTAGGTCGGTGCCAGGATTGAGCAAAATAGTCCTCTCTCTGATCTCAACCACAGTGAAAGAATATTTCAATCCTTTCATCACAACTTGCTGATTTCTCTGAAGGGGTGGAAAAGGAAAGAATTTATTTATGTGTGAATAGAGATAACATTTTTATGTGTACTATATTGGATTATTCCTTGTCTGCTATGTTGATATATGCATATATATGAACATATCATATATACATTTATATGATAAATTTATTGGCCTATTAGAGTGAAACATTTACATTCTTTCAGAATAATGCATATTCTCAGATAATTACCTAATTACTCAAAGTATAGCTGTTACAAGTTTGACATAGAGTACAGTATAAAATATCTAAATGACCTAGACATATATTGTTTTATTTTATTTTATTTTTTTAAGATTTATTTATTTATACATACAAGCTGGGGTACAGGCCAGAGGCGTGGGGCGGCAAGAGGGTTCACCAGAGACAGAGTGGGGAGCAGAACAGGCAGATCAGAAATACACTGCTGAGGGGAGCAGCGGGCTAGGCAGGAGAGGTCTGCCGCACCATGTGGGATTCTCCCCAGCTGGGTGTCGAACTCGCATCGCACGCTGCCGACAGCTCCACAGCGCAGCGTTCAACCGCTGCGCCACCAGGGAGGCCCTTTTTTGTTTGTTTATTAAATTAAAAAAGTACTTAATAACAACCAATATTTATCTAACTTTAAACTATTTTTATATGATACTTTTATATGTATTGCCAGGAATTTCAAACTTTAAAGAAAATAAAACTGAAAAGGAAATGTAAAAAATCAAGGGAAAGACGTATGTTATGGCATGGGATCAGAAAGGTTCCCAGGGAACTAATTAGTAACTATAAAATTTTTTTAAAGGAGATTTTTTTTCTTTAAGATTTATTTATTTTTTTTTATTTATACATACAAGAATGCGGGTGTAAGCCAGAGGCGCAGGGGGTGAGAAGATTCACCAGAGACAGAGTAGGGAGCAGAACAGGTGGGAGTACTGAATGAATTGGAAGTTGTATATAAAGTTAACTAGTCCCATATTCTAAGAAAATAATCACCCACACAGATTACCAACTGTGGGGGTGAGTAATTCTGTCCAATAACATTCTCATAATTATTGTTAGTATGTTGATTCATTAGAATTTGGTAGTTTTTGCTATTAATTTAAAAAATATGACTCCAAACCTTGGAAAAATAATCTTCTCTAAATAATATTATACAGCGGTTAGAGAATTTGGTTCAGAAAAAACAAAAACAGGATAGCAGATATGGATTAATTAATTTAAATATATGTTAACTTGTTACCACTTTTAATTGGAAATAACTAAACAAATTATAGTCAAGGATTTCTAAAATCAGACTAAAATAACTAACTTCTCAGTTATTACCTTCATTAGGAAATAGATAATTTTCTCTTTTTATGATGCACTGATTTATAAAAATTTAAACTATGCCTAAATATATAAATCTTAAGCACAAACATACAAATAGCATAAAAATGGGAATTATAAACATTTGGAAATAACAGTCATTATAGAACTTAAAATGGATCAGGATAAGTCCTTCCCATGTAGATTCCTATTTAATGCTCAGGGTTGGAAAAGCTGCAATTTTTTTAAAGGCAAGCAGCTAGAAAATAGCAGAGTCAGTTTCTGAACAAAGGACTATTTGATTCTAAAGTGCTTTAAACTATATGCCCAGAAAACCTAAGGTATTGATCTCTAAACAGTTATCAATAAACATAAGATTTGTTTTTTACAATAATCACATCTATTACTGTATCACTCTAGAATCGCATAGATGTATTTTCTGACATACAGCTAACTAAATATAGATAAAATAGCTTTATTTGTGCTTATCTGATGAAATATAGCATTTTCTAGCTAGACTTATGTCCATGAAACATTAATTTTTCATATGGTAAACATGTATATTTGAAAGATACTGCTAAAAGAGAGTTTATTTTTCAGTGACCTCTAGGTACTGCTGGGAACTAGGTTGTATATTTTAGGTATTTCATTAATAGAAATTATTCTCTGTCTCATTTCCATAAATTAACATTAAAATAAGCTATATGTAATTAATCTGCAATGAATTAATTTAAATATATTTCATTATAGTATGATGGTATATGTTTATATAAAAATGCAATGGATCTTTTCAGCAAGAACATGGAGATCAACTAAGGTGTTAACCTGTAGAAGTCAATTTACTGTTGTTATTGTCTCTCTTTCCAGAATAGACAGCTTAAATCTTTCAGCAAAAAAAAACGTTGGGATAATTCATTTTATTTTATTTATTTTTTTTTTTATTTATTTTTTTATTGTTATTTGTGTCTTTTACATTTTGTATTCCCCTTGGGCAGCCCACCACCAATTCACCCGTGATCCATCTCCATGGTCCCCTGTATTCTCCTCTCTTCCATTTTGTGCCCTTATCCTCCCCTCCCCCCTCCCCCACCGCTGAGTGTCTCTCTCCCACCCCGCCTCCCTATAGTC
>PVIJ01023420.1:0-14269 GCA_004024925.1 Scalopus aquaticus | reverse complement strand
CAAACATGATTGTGAAACAAACACATCATCTGTCCTTTGACAAAACCTCGGAAATAACCATTTTCAATGATTTAAACCAAGATTGTAAAAGAAGGCTAGCAGCGATAGTTATCTAAGAAATAACGCTGAGACAAGCAAAGACATAGATCCTGCCCCCCTACATATTTCAAGGTAATGATAACATGCACTCACTTTCACCTGCTGTAATGTTGAGACTAAGTAAATTCACCATGGTTACACGGGTGCCCCTGTCTTCTGGAGAGTGCAAGGGAAGGTGCCGTGTCATCACCCCAACCTGGTTAGGTTCATTGTTGGTTCTCTTGGACCATACGAGAATCTTGGCACCTTTGGTGGATTTTGCAGGTCTTTTAATGCTGAGACAGGGGACCATACACACAGGCAGACAGAACAAGAAAGACTAACACCTGAGAGAAGCCGAACAGCAATTATCTGCCTACTCCCCTTTGCACTACTAAGTGCACATAGCCAAGCAACTGATATATTGTTGCAAATGGAAGCCCACCTGTTGCTTGCTAGATGTATGAAGGGTGGAAAACATAGCATTTCAAGGCATGGGCTCTCTGTTGTGTGAAAGGTGAAAAATAACAATTTAAAATCATTTTCCTTATTGAGGCGCTACTGAGAAGCTGTTAAAAATGATGTTGATACTTTAAAGTTTCAGGTCTCCTGGATTTCATAAATAAGAAAGAGCAGAGATTGAAATACGTAACATTGTGAAGGGTCACTTTCCTTCTTCACTTGTCTTCAATGCTTAGCAACCCCAATTCTGACATATCATTTCACTGAAAATTATTTTTAGGTTTAACCCACCACCAGCATTTCTTTATCATATACCTGTAGTAATTGCAGTTTTATATAATTAAATCACCAAATCATTTGTGTATATCAAAAATGTTAATATTTAACTTAATTCCTAAAATCATTTTATTAATGAAAACTACAAATTATACATTTCTTATTTTTTTTTCTTATTTTTTATTTATACATACAAGTTGGGGTACAGGCCAGAGGCGTGGGGTGGCGAGAGGGTTCACCAGAGACAGAGCGGGTAGCAGAACAGGCAGATCAGAAATACACTGCTGAGGGGAGCAGCAGGCAAGGCAGGAGAGGCATGGAGCAGGAAAGGCATGGTCTGCTGCGCCATGTGGGATTCTCCCCAGCCAGGCGTCGAACTCGCGTTGTCGCTGCCAACAGCTCCACAGCGCAGCGTTTAACCGCTGCGCCACCAGGGAGGCCCTACATTTCTTATTTTTGATACCAATGTAGAACATGCATTTGATAATAAAGTTTTGACTAATGATTCAGAAACAAAGACAATATGATAATAATCATATGTAATATTTTACTACTATTATTTTTTAAAAGAATGTTGTAAACATTGACATTAAGATAATAATTTTCTATACTGAAACTAAATTTCACCTTTTGGTGGTACCAAGCCCTAATAACATTCTTATTTTTTAAACTGAGGTAACATGAACATTAAGACTGTATATGATTTAGAGGATGGGTTTACACCTCTTCGGATCTGTGAGTTAAGCTGTTTCACTTTAACTAAATTTTCAAACTAAATTATATCAACAAAGTTTTAGTAAACCCCTCACCTATATTGATTTATTAATTATTTTTACTGATCATTTTCATGACTTTAGGAACACAGTGGGGCCTTAGAGGTATAAATATGAATAAGACACAGGTCCTATATTCAGCTCTCTCCAATGAGTAGAGGATCAAAAACAAATCAGCAAAATATAAAACAGTCTGTCAAGTTCTCAGAGAGGAAAAAACTTAGGTGCTGTTGTCTTCTGGAGAGTGCAAAGTGGGACAAGGAAGGAGAAAGAGAGGGAGAAGAAGAAACTGAGCATGGAAGTAAATTTTCATTCTAGAATAAGAGAAACCAAATAAAAACAAATGGGCAAAAAATAAAATCAAAGTTGTCTTTTTCTACAAGCTCTTTAAACAATTTTAAGATATGATTTCTAATGTCCAAGCTCAAGAATGGACATGTGCACCAACAGCCTCTCCTAGTGGACAACTGTCCGTCCCATCCATCGCTTGGCAACTCTCTCCATACCTTATCCAGTCAGATGACATTTAATACAAAATAAGAGTGATGAAGTTCACAGGAATTTGTGCAATTTATTATTGGTGTCAGGTCATATTAGTTTATCCAGTGCTTGACTAAAATTTGCTTAGCACACTTTGTTTCTCAAAGCAAAGAGTTATAATTATAAGTGTCTTTTCAAATATAAACGCCTACTGAAAGGGCCAGATGTACCACAGATTACCTTGACATTTATTGGAGGAAACATCTACTCATGAAATATGTTCATCTTTTCTTTTTATAAAAATCACACATAGTTTATAGTAGATTTTTTTGGTATTTTTATTTTTATTTTTTAAAGAAATACAATGTGATTCTTTTATATTAACTTACATAATCTAAAAAGCAAACTTACTTGTGGCATATAAAGGCAAATTTACATTTCACTCCCCTATATTTATATTTATTGGGTGAGTAGCTGGGGAGCTCAGGAATCCCCTGGAAGACAGCCCATGTGATGAACACAGTGACAGCCACTGGCATGTGAGTGAAATGGAGCATGGGGCATGATCCCTGCTGACAACTGAACACTGTAAAGAGTGTCAGTTTGAGGAATAAATTATCCAAAGAAAACAAAGCTTAAGATGATAAGTTGAATGCAGAAACAGAACATAAAGTGTGAAAGGCCACAGAGGCGCTGGAAGAGAAAGTTGGGGCTGTTTTATTCATCCCCATCAAGTCAACACTTAATGCAAGCACACTGCATAAGTGATAGCCCTAAAGCAAACCCCACTTCCCCTCACCTTGCCACCATCCATTCTAAGATCATCCTGCCAGGAAACACTTTTTAATAGATAGGTAAGAATTCAACTTTTCTTTAGAATAGTGAGTCGGGTACAAAGGACCAAGAAAACCAGGACCGTGAGTGATTCAATGAACAGCAGAACAGGAGAGCCGCAATGATGAATAACAGCTGGAGCTGTGGCAGGGATGGAATGTTCCATTATACTGGGTATAAACTGTCTGGAGGCCTGGAAAGCAGACTGTCCCTCCCCACCCCAGCTGGGTGGACACAGTCAACCCTGATACTTCAGGACCAGTCAGAGAATCAGGGATCACTCTCTAGGTTACAATTTTCACTACAGATCAGACAGTAAACATTTTAGACTTTGAAGCTGAACAGCTCCCTGTGGGAATTACAGAAATCTGTGATTCTGATAACAAAAGCAGTATTAGATAATACATAACACATGAGCATAGCTTTGCTCCAGTGAAAGCTAGTTGACACTGGAATTTGACTATCACATAAGTTTTACATTATGAAAAAATTATTATTTGAATATTTTTCAACTACTTGAAAATGTGAAAACATTTTTGACTTAAGCTGGATTTCAACCACCAGCTGTAATTTGCAGAGGTCGCCTCTCGCCCACAGTCTCATCTCATATAAACTCTTGGTAGAGAACCACTCAGAAACCACACACAATTTTTTTTTAATGTTGTCCTTATGGTTCCTCTATTTTATTTATTTTTGTTTATGGATACAAGAACTGGGGTGTAGGCCAGAGGTGTGGAGTGTGAGAGGATTCACCAGAGGCAGAGTGGGGGGAGAACAGGAGGATCTGCTGAAACATACTGCTGAGGGGAGCAGCGGGTGAGACAAAAGAGGTCTGCTGTGCCATGTGGGTTAGCTCCCTGGCCAAGGATCCAACTCATACCGCAGTGGCTGTTGGTAACACTGAGACTTTAACTCCTGCACCACCAGAGAGGCCCTATGGTTCCTCTTTAGACCTACCTGGCAGCCATGCTCCCTTAGTAGACTGTCATCTCCTGAAGAAAGAGAGAAGACTATTTCATTCATATGTTTTTAATCTGTATCTCACACATCATAGACCCTTAAATCTTTGCAATAAATAATAAGGGAATACATGTCTGTTTTCACCTTTTTAAACAGAGTTACTTTCTCGTGCATTTTAATAATGTCTTTCTACCAAGTCAAACTTCAGATTTGAATCTCTTCTATGACCATCATCTGCATTAAGATGGGGGAAATCAGGTGTGACGTCCACCTGCTGATCTGATTGTCCTCCCCAGGTTCAGCATTTATCTTTCAACTCCTTTATTTCTATAAAAGCAATATAAAACCTGCTCATCTTAGTTTTTTGGTTTTGCTAAAATAATTTCTCTTGCCAAAAATGAAATTTAGAACTTTTTTTAAGTTCTCAATTTTAAAACTTATCCCACATATTCCCATCATCTTTCAGTGATAAACCTTCCCCTATAAACTCCATGACTTCTAACTCAACACTTTGTCCAAGTATCTGTTACAGTAAGAAGATGCTCTGAAATATTTATTGAAAGAGAATATTAAGTGAATGTATAAAGGACTGTTTCTTAGCCCTGTTCGGATGCCTTACAACTTTACCAAAATGCGTCACTAAATGAGGATTGTTAGAATTAATATTTGATTTGAAGATGAAGATTTCATTAATAATGTAAACTTCTTAAAAATAGAAACATTGAATTTTTTTTAGAATGATGATATGACCTCTCATAAGAGTTGCTTGAAACAAGCTTTTTGATTGTTTGAATTAACATAATAAAATTCAATTTCTAATTAAGAAATGAATGAATTGGGGCCTCCCCAGTGGCACAGTGGGTAGGCGCTGCACTGTGGAGCTGTCAGCAGTGGCGATGCGAGTTCAACGCCTAGCCTCCGAGATTTCCACATGGCGCGGCAGACCTCTCCTGCTTCTCCCACTGCTCCCCTCAGCAGTGTGTTTCCATCCGTCCATCTGCCTGTTCTGCTCCCCACTCTGTCTCTGGTGAACCCTTTTGCCGCCCCACGCCTCTGGTCCATACCCCAGCTTGTATGCATAAATAAATAAATCTTTAAAAAAAAGAAATAAAAGAATTAATAAAATAACGTAACTAAAGATTTTTGTTCTATTAATAAAAAATTGCAGTAAATTTCAGTTTTCTCGTCTAACACCATTAAAACTACTTATATGGCACTACCACTTCTGGAAAAAGAAAAAAGAAGTGGTTGCCAAAGTCTGTTACTCACACTTTTACTTTCACTTATTTTTTTTTTTTTCATTCTGTTTTCGGGGAACTTCAAGTTCCTTACGTGGGTCCTAGAATACTACCAATATCTGTGTCTATGCTACAATTCCTGGAATTCCCCTCACTATGCACCTTTCAAAAGTGGGTTTTCCAGGAGTGCCTCTTAGTCATGGTGACAAAAATGCTCACTACAATGCCCCTACAATATTTAGCATCGATAGGTACAACGCATCATGAAGGTTCACCTCAAGCCAATTGTTATGACAAATATTCTTCTCCTATAGGTATAAAAAATAATATATCTAGAGGGAAAAGCACACTCACAGAAATAAATCAAAAGTAGTTTCAAAATCTTAAATTTCATGCTTGGAAAGTTTTTGTAACCAAAGCATAAGAAAAGGAAACAATACAAGTAAAATAGCAATGATTAAAACATGATCACTCACTGTCCTTTAGTATGCAATGACCAGTTCTCCAAATCATTTTGTATAGAGTTGTTCCTAAAACAACAACAAAACAATTCCATAAAAATCATTGACATCTTACATTCCCATCATCATATTCCATCAAGATCCTTAAGAAATATGAACCTGAAACCTAGAGAAAGAAGAACAAATTGAATGTCTTGAGGCATATGAGTTAATATCTTTAGAGTATTTTGAATGATAATTCAATATATTAATAGATTTACATAACCAACTCATCAACAGTATGTATATTATATCATATCAATTTTCTTTTTTTTTAATATTTATTTATTTATGCATACGAGCTGGGGCACAGGCCAGAGGCGTGAGGCGGCGACAGGGCCCACCAGAGACAGAGTGGGGAGCAGCACAGGCAGACTGATGGAAATACACTGCTGAGGGGAGCAGCGGGCAAGGCAGGAGGGGTCTGCCAAGCCACGTGGGAATCTCCCTGGTCGGGCATTGAACTTGTGTCACCACTGCTAATAGCTCCACAGCACAGTGCCCAACCACTGCGCCACCAGGGAGACCCCATGTCAATTTTCAAGTGTCTCTTGAAGTGTATACTTAGTTCTACAAAAAGATTGCATAAGATTGTATATCTGGGGCCTCCCTGGTGGCGCAATGGGATAAGCACAGCACTATGAAGCTATCCAGAGCCACTGCAGCATAAGTTCTATGCCCAGCGAAGGAGATTCCCACATGGCACAGCAGACATCTCCTGCTTCACCTGCTGCTCCCTTCAGCAGTGTACTTCAGTAGATCCACCTGTTCTGCTCCCCACTACGTCTCTGGCGAATCCTCTCACCACCCCACACCTCTGGCCTGCGCCCCAGCTTGTATGCATAAAAAATAAATAAATCTTTAAAAAAAGAGATTGCATATCTCTGGATTATAGCTCTGTCACACTGAATAATGTTAATGTTTTAGTGGCTCCATTGACTGAGAAAGGGTGCACTGATAACTTAGAAATGAAGAAGACCATGTTCACCTGATTTTCATATGTAAACTTCACATACTCATTTGAGCAATTAAACTACTAACACAACTTCCTACTTTATATGTATCCAAAAAAATAAAATTGTATTAGGAGAATGACCAATGAACAGGATTTTAAATCCTGAAAGTGTTTACTGTTTAAGAATTTTAAAACTTGGTGGTATCATGTCTAAGTTAATAATTCACCAATATGAAGTTGATGAACCTTTTCTAGTTATTACCTTATTATCAGAAGTCACATATAATGATATCTTAAGTAACAGGGAAGGTATAATTGGATATATAAATGTACCCTTTGCTGAAATTTAGGACTTCTTATCCTGGAAGGGAAATTAAATCCTGTAGAGTTCTCCTTATGTCCATTGGAAAGAATCTAGTCATACATTCACCCATAGAGCAATCAATGGCAAAAGAGAATCAAATAGTTCTTCTAACAATGATAAATTATAACTCATCCTTTGAAAGTAGGGAAGGCAATTAGGCTTATGTGAACAATGAAGAAGATGGGAAATTGGCTTTTTCTTATGCACTCAAGAGTACTACAAAATAAAAAACCAAATACTTATCAAAGACGTAGGATTAAATGAATTGGAGCATATCAAACATTTAAATATTATGAGATTTTTAAAAATATATCTAGTTTAATACTTATTTTTCTACAAGGATGCCCATAAAATTGAGAAAAGCAAGATGTTAAAAATAAGCACAAATAACACATATTTTAGACCTCTGTCATATGCTTGTAGATAGTTGGAGAAGCATATACTCTGACTTGTTAACATGGATTACTTCACTGATTGTTTTACAGGATCAGGGAATGAGGGTCTATGATTACATTTTACTTCATATACTTTTGCTTGCTTTTCCAAATAAAACACATTTATTTTTGTTACAAAAGAAACCATAACTATGATAATAACAATACTAACATATTCAAAGTATGAAGTGCTGACTAACAGAAGAGTTGATTGCTGAGCCTGAGTATAATCGTAGAAGAAGGTGAAAGAAGAAATTGAAATTTAACCCTAGGAATTTCCCTGGGAAATGTGTGAATATAATAATTACTTCTATGATTATTCTGTAAGATAAATGCTGGAATAATCAGGATACATTTTGACAAATAAGAGAATTTCTCTGGGAAATAAACTAACTATTCTGTGGTCACAAAGAAGACTGCAGTTTTCAGGAACTTCTCCCTCATTAGGTATGTGAAATTCAAACTCTGGTTTGACTGACTTCTAGCTCCTCAAACAGGCCATAGTTAATGACTTAGGAATTGAAAGTAAAGAGAAGTCACTTTTAGATTGAATGGTCATAAATGGTGTCATGCAATAGCTGTCAGGTTTATCATGTGTCTTGACAGAAAGCAGAAAAATGGAGATTGGTAAGACATTTGCATATATGAGGAGTTTGAAATAATTAGGTTACATAATTTCAGACAATTTGAGAAAGGACTTAAGAAAAATACACAAAATATGACAGAAATACAATTTAGAGTTATCTATTAAAGGAAAACACTAGACTGTGTTTGGTTTACTTAACTTACTTACTGGGGTGTAGGCCAGAGGTACAGGGGGTGAGAGGATTCACCACAGACAGAGTGGGGAGCAGAACAGGTGGATCTACTGAAACTACACTGCTGAGGGGAGTAGTGAGCTGGACAGGAGAGGTCTGCTGCATCATGTGGGTTAGCTCCCTTGTCTGGGATTGAATGCATGCCAGATTGGCTAGCTATAGCTTAATAGCACTGAGACTTTAACCCCTGTGCCACCAGTCTCTCTTTTTAAAACCTTTTGATGAAATAAATGATAGATGTATTTTAGAATATATGAAGTAACAAAAAGATTGAAATAAAATCCATCAATGTTTTTTATCTTTTTTTTTAAAGATTTATTTATTTATGCATACAAGGTGGAGTACAGAGCAGAGGTGTCAGGTGGCAAGAGGGTTCACCAAAGACAGAGTGGGGAGATGCACAGGCAGATCTTCCAAAATTCACTGCTGAGGGGAGCAGCGGGCGAGGCAGGAGAGGTCTGCCATGCCATGTGGGAATCTCCCTAGCCGGGTGTCGAATTTGCATCGCCGCTGCCAACAACTCCACAGCACAGCGCCTAACAACTGCACCACCAGGAAGGCCCTCAATGTTCTTTATCTTAGACAATATTTTGTTGAGCCACTTTTTAGGAAATTCCCCCACATAAAGTATTTGTTGAAAATATGGGATCATGATGAATATTGAATATACTTATAACATAGGATGCATACTTTTCCTCAATATAGTGTGAACACTTTTCTATGCCATTTAATGTTAATGTAACAGCCTAGTTTTAATGATATTCTCTATATGTCAGGAAATTAATATATTTAATATAGCAGTATCTCAATTTTTTCAAGCTTACATTTTTCCCCAAATTTTCACTAAAAAAAAAAAAAAAAGCAGATGTAATTAGATGAAAATAAATTAGGCTAAAAACAAAGACTAGCAAAAAGTGAAAATAATTCTGAAAAGTAGAATGAAGTACTGATAAGAATGCAAATTTCTCCTTTGAAGCATTAAAAATTTTAATGAAACATTAATAAATATCAATTATTAATAATAGTTTAATTTTGTCAATAAAATGTTGACTCAACTAGTTTGTTTTTGATCAGATTTCTTTCAGCCAATGTATTAAATTTACAGCATATATTAAGATAATTATATGGCTAGCCATTTCAGAATTAATATTTTAAGACAAATTTGAAAGGAATTTAAAAAACGATATACTGTTTTTCAATAGCTTTTACTCTTAAACAGTTGGTGTTATGATTGTCTAATAACAGTTCACAGTCATTCTTTCTCAATGTTCTTCAACATCCATGAAGTGAATGATTCTCAGTCAATCAGTAAACCTTGGGTAAAAAGTCTGGCTCCCTTTTCCCAAGTTAGGACAATTCTAGTGAAATTTATATTCTAGAGTTCCCCATGCATAATCCCTTGCCATATACACAGTTACATCATGTCAATAATATATAATAGGTTGGGGCCTCTCTGGTGGTGCAACGGGTTAAGTGCAGCACTACGAAGCTATCTGCAGCAACTGCAGCATGAGTTTGATACCTGGCCAGGGAGATTCCTACATGGTACAGCAGAACTCTCCTGCCTTGCCCGCTGCTCCCCTCAGTAGCGTATTTCAGTCAGTCTTCCTGTTCTGCTCCCCACTCTGTCTCTGATGAATCCTCTTACCACCCCATACCTCTGGCCTACACCCCAGCTTGTGCATGTAAATAAATAAATGTTTAAATATATATATATATATATATATATATTTAATAGTTATATCTAAGTGAAGGCAAAGTAAATATGGAAATGATAAAGATAGCATTATAGAATCATTTCTTTTATCCTTGTAGTTATTTATTTGCTCATCCACTTATCCATTCATTCATTCACTTGCTTATTAACTTGTCCAAAATAATATTTGAGTGTTGCTTGTTTAGTTGTTTTGAAGTAAAAATATTTAATGCGCTGCATCCTGAGAATACAGAAAGACTAATACAGAATCCCTCTAAGTGAAGGACCTCTATCTAGTGAAGGAAACAAAAATATCGCATGAGTGTTCTATGAAGCATGTGTTCTACAGTAAAAACCATGAGTGACAAAAAACACTGTGGTTGGGATAAGCAAAATTCATCAAAAAAGCTTTCTGAAGGAGGGAATACTTGATTTTTTGTGTGGGAGAGGATGATGTAGATGCTTCTCAAGGAAGAGAAGAAAATAAGGAGCAAGCATTCCAGACAGATAACAGGGGAAGCCAACAGTGTTGACAGAGTCAAGTTAATTGGTACAGCCAGATCACAAAACATGGGCCAAAAGGTCAGGACAGATGAGCCTGGAAGGAAGTCTCCAGGTAGAAGACACTAAGTACCATGAAAGAGTTGAGAACTGATGTCACATTAAAATCCACCCAAGAACTTTTGCCAGGGAGCGTGGCAGCCATTCCCGAGGTTTACAGTCTACTGCACTGCTGGGAGTAGGTTGGAAGGTGAAATAAGATTTTGAGGTAGTGGGATTGGGAGTGAGAATCCTTCATCTGTCACTTTCTCCTGGGTGATATATTAGAGAAGCAGAATTAAGAAGAGTTGGACCTTATTTGCAGTTAGGGTTAAATAGCCAAGGATGAGGAATAATCGAGAAAAGAAAAGAGCTCAATCTCTTCTTTTTTTTTTTTTAAAGATTTATTTATTTATGCATACAAGCTGGGGTGTAGGCCAGAGGTGTGGGGGGTGAGAGGATTCACCAGAGACAGAGTGGGGAGCAGAACAGGCAGATGGACTGAAACACACTGCTGAGGGGAGCAGCGGGCAAGACAGGAGAGGTCTGCTGTGCCATGTGGGAATCTCCCTGGCTAGGTCTTGAACTTGTGCTGCAGTGGTTGCAGATAGCTACATAGTGCTGCGTTTAACCCATTGCACCACAAGGGAGACCCTCAACCTCTTCTTAGGATGACCAGTAGAGACTTAGTGAACTGGCATCATGGTTACTGAACATGCTCTTTCAAACCTTCTCTCCTGAAAGACAAGCACTGCTGAAATTCAAGGCAACTTTCCTTTATAATAAATCTTTGATAATCCATTAAGTAGAATGATCCCTGCCCAGAGAGACACTACATATTCCCTCTTTAGCAGGTTTTCCATTGAATCTGGCCACAGAATACAATTATCTCCCTTTGTGTGTCTTTTCATTTTTTAATGGTCTGACCATTTTGAAGCAGAATTTTCTCCTCCCTCAGCCTTAATTAAATCTTCCAATATAAATGTGGAGTATTTCTAAAGGTTCTATGATTCTATCTAGCTTAATGTTCTTTTTGGCTTATGGAATATTGAAAGGATAGAGATAAAGGAAAAAAGTCTTTAATGTATTTCCGGTATTTCAACAAGGAAAGTTGAAAATCTGATAGCTCTCTCAATCCAATATCTTCTAATATTTTTTAAGGAAAATGTCCTGTAGAAGGTTGGGTCCAGAGCAAGGGCTGACATAGCTGCTCATTTATCATCATATGAAAATGTTAAAGATGCATGCACCCAAAGCATTAGCAGTTAATTTTAACACGCAATTATTAAGCTTTTCTTAGTACCTTGTATGTATTCATATATTCAACCTACCTTTTATGATTATAAAGGGAAGGGAATAAATATTTTAAAGTACCTAGTAAATGTCAGGTATAATCACTAGCAGCTTTGTGTGACATAATTCCCTGATCCACACAACAACTCAAAGTACTGTAATCTTGAACGGGGCAGATTGACAAAAGGGACAGATAGGCAGACTGACAGGACCAGTCTCAGGATCCAAAGAGAATTCCAAAAGGAATCTTCTCTAGGGCCAGGCTCATGTTTTTTTGTTTTTTTGTTTTTTTTTTTAAGGGGCCTCCCTGGTGGTGCAACAGGTTAAGCACAGCACAGTGCTGTGGAGCTGTCAGCAGCTGCGTGAGTTCGATACCTGGCAGGGGAGATTCCCACATGGTATGGCAGACCTCTCCCGCCTCACTGCTGCTCCCCTCAGCAGTGTATCTTGGTCAGTCTGTCTCTGGTGAACCCTCTCATCCTTCCATACCTCTGGCCTACAAGCGAGCTCTTGTACACATAAATAAATAATTTATTTATAAATAATTAAATAAATAAGACAAGAGTGGGGAGCAGAATAGGCAGATTGACTCAAATACACTGTTGAGGGGAGCAGCAGGCGAGACAGGTGAGGTCTACTGCACATGTGGGTTGCTCCCTGACCTGGCATTGAACTTGTGCTAATGTGGCCAATAGCTTCATAGTGCTGAGACTTGACCCCTTGCGTGACCAGGCAGACCCCATCCAGGCTCATATTCTTTGTTAATCTGCCTAGTCATGTTATATTTCTCTTTCAAATTAGTTGGAGCTCCCCTACTACTAGAACTGTATAAGTAAAACATACTTTATAGTTAAAATTAAATTGTTTAGGGGCCTCCCTGTTGGTGTAGCGGTTGAGCGCTACGCTGTGGAGCTGTTGGCAGCGCACGATGCAGGGTCGATTCCCAGCCCGGGAGAGTCCCACATGGTGCAGCGGACCTCTCCTGCCTCGCCCGCTGCTCCCCTCAGCAGTGTATTTCTGATCTGCCTGTTCTGCTCCCCACTCTGTCTCTGGTGAACCCTCTCACCGCCCCACGCCTCTGGCCTGTACACCAGCTTGTATACATAAATCTTTAAAAAAAATAAATTGTTTAATAGTTAACAAAAAGAATAAACTGAATCTGAACTTTTGGCATTCTTAAAAGGAAGAGAGAAAGACTGTAACAACCAGTTTCAGTTTTTCTTTTAGTGGATGGAGTCAGACAATTTCTTTGAAAACAAAACCTAAAAACAGTATTTTGTTAGTCTAGCAGATTTGATTTCCATCCTCTCAAGGCTTTCTGCCATGAAATGGTCAGTTCTCCCCATGTTGCTAGAGAATTCCTACCTGAGTGGTCATTATAGGCCTAAGAGAAATCCCAGTACCATCTGCTCTTGTCCCCATATTGTGAGGTCTTGGTCGCATAAATGGATCAAATATCTACCTGTAGTCAAAGCAAGGCAACTTAATTTCATTCCAATGGTCACTCTGAGTGGTGCCTCTTAATGACCGAAATGTGTGAAGATGGCTTTTTTGTTCTTGTTGGATTTTCTCTTTTTAATTAGGTTATTAAGGGGATGGAATCGGAATCTTATCAGCCATTTGTGTGCTCATTGCAATAAAGCTGTCAGCAATCAAATCAGTCCCAAAACGGTCAATTAAGTAAACACAATTCCTAAACCTTAAGTTCAAGACAAATTTAAGCAGAGGCCACTGGCTTGCAAAATAAAGATAATCCAGTTGTTACTTCTTTTCACATAATTTTAAATTAATACACAGTTCTAAATGCTTTCTGAGTAGTAACTCATTTAATGTTTCCAACAGTCTTATTGTTATAGCACTTCTAAGTTAGCACCCATTTTATGGATAAAGAAACTGAGTCACAGAATGTTAAGTGATTTGGTAATGTCACAGTTTGTAAGGACAGAGCACAGTAACTAGGTAACTCACTTTATGTCCTCCATATATTCTGCTTTATTAGTTAATTAGTTAATTATTTATTAGTCCATTAGTTAATTATGGGTTTTCATCTCTGTAAAGTAAATAGAGGTTATCAGGTTTTTTCTGCCCTCCCTCCATTAACATTTATGATAGACCCCTGCGGTCCTGCACTTGTGCCTGATGGCTGGCACCTGAGTAGGGTGTGGGCGTGTGTGACTGAACACACCTGGGCCTGGAGGCTGAACATGTAAGAGCAGAGTCAGCAGAGAGCAGAGTGTGGCAACAGAGGACAGTGTGTCAGCATGCAGCAGAAAGACCAGGAGAGAATGAGAGAGAGCCGGAAAGCCCAGAGAGTAAAGATTCCCCAGGGGCTAGAAGCCTTACCAGCCTCCTGCTCCCCACCCCCAACCCCCCCCACCTCCGCCCAGCCTCCCTATCTGCCCTGCACCTGGTTGCTTCTCCACAATGCTGTAGAAAACATAAAGCAACATGGATGGAATTAGAGGGGATCATACTCAGTGAAATAAGCCAGAAAGAAAGAGAAAAATATCGAATGGTTTCACTTATAACAGGACTATAAGGAAACCAAATAGGAGAGAGACAATCAGC